>JAVCKT010022895.1:0-23881 GCA_032273925.1 Rhynchotus rufescens
AAAAGCACATCTCGGTGTCAAGAAAATGCAGTCTACAGTTGTTGAAATGCTTGCCATTGGTGAGAAGTGTGAAATGGTGCCATGCTTCCAAATCCACTCTAAACACTCTACACAGGGAGATCCTCCCCGTCAGAAGGTTTACATAGAGATTTCCAAATCCTCTTTGCTGCTTTGCCCAATTTATCATCTCCCCTATTATTCAAGGTCTCCGTGATGTCCATGGGGTTTACACAGTGCAGTTCGTTAACGAAGACAAGTCAGCACGTTTAAGAGCAAAGGATTTCTTTGTTTTTATTTTAAATCTCGTAGGCTAGATGAATAGAGGATAAAACCAGAAGGGACCACAGATCATCTGCTCAGGGCATGCATACAGCACAGAGCATGACCTCCTGTCCAGCAACCTTCCATTCTTGATTTGCAAATACTAAGAGAGCATCCTCTCCTCATCCTATAATCCTGTGGATGCTTAGATCATGTGCTATGGATTAAATACTGTACTGTCAACGACTCTGAGTTGCAATTAACATTCCTGGTAATGAGGAGGGCAACCCACGTTCATCACAATTATACTTCTGCCAAAAACATCTAGGAGAACGCTGAGTATTTCCTTGGCCTGATTCAACTGGTGCACTCCTGAGTTACAATTACAGCTAATAAAAAGGTTTTTGACTGGGTTGTGTGGCCCTTCCTTGAAAAAATTACAAAACAATCTGGCTTTGGTCCCAATTTTCATTGATAGCCTAATATAACATATAAATCATCTAAGCGCTTGTTTCCGAATTAACAAAAAACTTATATAAAGCTTTGATCTTGACGGAAGAATCCATCAGGACTTCCCATTTGTCTCCCTAATTACTTGCTTTGATGCT
Organism: Rhynchotus rufescens; assembly: GCA_032273925.1. Classification (NCBI taxonomy): domain Eukaryota; kingdom Metazoa; phylum Chordata; class Aves; order Tinamiformes; family Tinamidae; genus Rhynchotus; species Rhynchotus rufescens. Next base: position 870 of record JAVCKT010022895.1, read on the forward strand.
CACGCCTGCAATCACTGCTTAAGTTAATGTCCTGGGGTTGCCATAGCTACCATCAGTGCAGCAGAAGCAGACCCTGCTCTGCACACCAGCCACCTTTGCTGCTTTATCCCGGCACATCCGCCACCAGTGAGGGAATAAAGGTGCTCCCATACTGCCCTCCAAGTTAATAAAATAGTTCCCATTACAAACATTAATGGTAAAATTCACTTTTTCTTCTATTGCTCGTATGTTGGAAGTTTTGAAAGCAGCGAAGTTGAGTGGGTGGAAGACACAGAGTGCAGGCAAAACCCGAGTTTATCTCCCGCCTCGGACAACAATTTGCTGTGTGATTTTGTGCCTCAATTTTCTTGACTATTAAAGGGTAGCAATGGTCCATCATCCATCAGACAGTCCTATTTTGAGAATATACTGCTAAGACCTGATGAAAATGTGTAAGAATATTTACTTTTTGAAAAAAAAATGCCTGAAGTGAATGTTATTCCTGGTTAGCTAAAAAACATTGATTAAAAACCTCTTTACTTCTCCTTTTATAACAAAGGACACTAAGCAAGTAATGATGCACAATATATTTCAACATTACTAGCAATTACTCACAGAGAAAAGTAATGAGGAATCTCTCTTATTTGCCTATCTGATGATCTCTATGGACAATGACATACATTATAAATGCACCCAGTGTGATACCTTTCATCATTTACTGTACTGATCTCATTCAATGTAATATTAGAAATGCAGTACCTAGCCATTAAATATTGAGTATACTTTGTTCTAAAATTTAAGCATATTTGCAATTTTTGCACAAAATTTGCACAAGAGCTCCGGAAATTTTCAGTACAACTTGTTCTCAAAAATTTTCCATCCGAAAGAAGATGGCAAACCCATGCAATATCCAAGTGGGAACCATCACCCCAACAGATTTGAAGTGATTAACCAAGCTTGACCAACAAATTCCAAGAGCAACAACGCAATGTTTGGGTTGTTAGGAAGATATGTGGGTTATTAGGAAGATGCATCACTTTAATATTCTGCTCCAGCCAGTTTCCAGCATTTCTAGTGTGTGAACCCTAAATCCCTTTTTGTTCCAGACACAGTCACTTCCTCAGGGAGGTGTAGTACACGGTAAGCCTGGAAAGTTAACATGTAATCAGCATGGTAATGTCTAAGCAAATCAGATCATGCTGGAGTTAACAGAGGTTACTAGCAGCAAGACTCCTCTGAGCACGGAGCCCAATGTGAACTACACATTTCTACAACCCTCACAGGATGTGGGGCTATGTCTTATCCTCCAGCCTGAGCGCAGAACATTCATTAGATGCTGTCTTGCTAATTTTCCTCACAATTCAGTTGTTTATTTTCTTCAAGGAATAAGTATTAAAACCAAACCTGCTCTGGTTTCCCATCTTGCCAAGTGTGGCCTCTGAGAACCACTGAACTAGCAACAGGATTGCATTTATAACAGCTTCAACATAGCACTAATACGTTCATTAAATGGCTTGCTGTTGATATCATACCGTGTTCTTACTATTTTATTTGGAAACAAATAGCAAGAGAAAGATTCCAAATTAATTACATGGGCTTAGCAGAGAAGAATAACCAAATTCAGCACAAGCACTAAAAGGAGGGGGTGTTATTTTTTGTGTAAATATAAACCAATCCAACACTGCAGGGTATTTAGCAACTATTTAGTGCATGGAATGACAAAAAACAGTTAAGCCAATGAGCAATCAAACCAAGCAAGTTCATGTTTGTGCAATGCTTCAAAGATGTAAAGGGCTCATCAGAATTTCTGGATTAGGCTGGTTGATGCCCCCATGCAACCAAGGTCCATAAATAAAATATTGTAGAGAAGATTTACTGGCCAAAGAAGCCATGAGGCACCTTGAATTCAAGGCCCCAGTGTAAAATATTTCAGACAGACAGATGGACAGAGCTGGTAACCATTTGAAAGATGCTGGTTCACCTCCCTCTACCAGCACCAGAAATATTCCCTTCAGCTTCAAGAAATTCCATTCCAGTTTTCACCAGAAAATTTGAAACAGGACTTGAGAGAGGAGGTAAAAAAATGAGAACTTCAGATGAAGAATGATGTTTCTCACGGTGTCTGAAGCTTTATTAAAGAGATGAATATGTAAAACCGTTTTCAGTAAAAAGGCTGTACCCAAACATCGCTCGCCTGGGATCAATAAATAGCCCAGGATCAAACCAGAATGCCATCCAACAGAGAGATGTTGACTCTGCTACTGATCTGGCCTTTTCCTGCTTAATTAAAGCTCCTGAATACTTGAGCTGGAAAACTGTAATCCCCATTAAAGTGTCATTTTAGCTGTAGGTGATCAGACCTTTCAAGCTACACTAAGTAATTATGCTAGCAGGAACTATGTGTAGTATTAATGCTGCCACTGGGAGAGCACATACGTGCAGCAAGGAACGCTGTTAACACAGAACCAGCTAACCTGTTAACAGATTACCAGGCAAACCGGCTGTTTCAGCTCTGACCATGTCTAAATCAAGACAAAACTACTCACACGTAGCAGTGTCCACTGCCACCCGTAGAAGACACGGGGCTCTAATCCTACCTAAACACCATGGAAGTCGAGTAGGCTGGAGAACCATGTCTGCAGGAGCAGAGATTGCATGTAAAGCTATTTGCCTCTGAAATACCGATAAGGATGGCACGTACCAAGAGGGAAGGCCCAAAGCAAGGAAATACTGCAGGAATATTTACTTCTGATTACCATCTAGGGGCAGAAATACACACGGCGGCCTAGAGAAGGAGAACTGGTTTTGTACTGCCATGATTTTATGGAGTAAGAAACGTGACCGAGAAAAGTCCCCGTAATACAAAGAACATGTAGACTTAAAGCCACTATGGATGCAACGCGGTTGCATTTAAAGCTTGGCCATTTTTTAATGAACTGACTTCAAAAGGAGCATTTAGGGGAAACCAGGGGTCCGCTGGAGATGCCTGCTGATTACAAGGCAAATTGTCATGAAGCGGAAGCCACATGAAACCACTCACACCACATGCTAGAATGCCTGAATTACTGGGAAAAAATGAGCCAGAAGAAAGCCCAAACAAAACAAACTTTCTAATTAATGTTAAAAGGAAACAAAGACACTTTCTCATTAAGCAGGATGCACATTTTTCTGTGCAGGGGTCTCGCAAAGGTCTGGGACTGTTACTCACACACTATAAGAAAAAATGTAATCCCTAGGTAGAACAAATCTTTTCCAAGTGGTTTTGAAGCCGGCATCTATAGCAATACATATTTTGCAGTAAATATTTAGAATGAAATATTTCACAAAGTACTTCAGCACTTCTTTGAGTGTTTAATTTATCTAACATAAAAGAACAAGAGTGTACAGCATTTTCCTGTAAGTGGATGTAAAATACGCGTTGCATGGATCCCTATAATTAAAAAAACAGCAAATCATTGTCATTAATGCACAAGCAAGATCATAAATGAATACATTATTAAGTCCTACTGAATTAATGTTTAACTGCAATGGAGTTGAAATTGAATGAGGCAATTAATCAGAGCAAGAACTGAAAAAAAAAAAAGCCACATCTGTCTCACTTTGAATATATTGAGCAAAACGACCTTCAAAACGGTAGTGTCAATCACGCCAGGCCGCCCACTGATTTGACAGTCTTGGTGCCACCACAGAGAGAAAGTTTCGTCAGTGGAACAGATACGAGCTCTCTGTCTGAGTCACTTCATGGGTACATGTCACCCTGAGGGAATAAAACATTGCGTCTCCAGGGTCCTATTTCATAAAATCAGGAGTGTTCAGATGGTGAGGATAATGCTGGTTATAAATGTGAGCTACATCTGCTCAAAGTCACAAGAAAAAGAAACTGGGGGAGTTGACATGCATTAATGGTAATTTTGAAAGGCTTAATGCTCTTCAATATCTAGGGGAGGCTAAAAATTACATTCAGAAGCTTTTGCCCCATGGATTGTCCTTCGATCAACCAAGATACATGGAGCTCAATTTTTTCCTCACGAGTCTTAAACTCACTAATAGAATTTTCTTTAACGGGTTAATTAAACTCCCTCAGATTCTTAACTGTGGAAAAAGTCTTCGTTCAATTTGTTTCAGAGTTTAAGGAGGAATAAAACGGTAATACTGACGATGGTAATGACCCTTATCCTAACTGAGGCTTTTTGCACTTTCCATGAAGAACAGTACCTATTGTTCACAAATACTTGCTCTGGCAGATGGGTATATGCACCGTTCTTCAGTATAACATATTATGAATATTAAACAATATTTAAAGACAGAAAATCCATCGGTATTTCTGTAGCAATTTCTTAAGCAATAATTATCTTTGAATAAAGATTTTTTCTTTTAATGCAAATGAACTGCAAATGTTCTGAACTCTAATTGTTTCCCTGCGCTGAACTGATGGAGCAACTGGCACGTAGGTAATCAGCGTATTCATTTCCCTTTCAACAGGGATTCAGCATTTTCTATATATATGTACACATATATACGGGAAAAGGACTGCTCGGATACCCATTGATAAAGCAGCTCATTATTATGGGCTAGAAAAGTTTGCTGGAGATCTGAATAGAGGTTAGCACCTTCCTGCACTCCTCGGGCGAGACGCAGGGGCCGTCTGGGGAGCAAGATGATGCTCAGGGTCTCACGCTGCCCCGTCAGACAAAGGTGACTTCCCTCTGAGGACAGGGAATAATCTTCCATATTGTAGGGCCTTGAAGATCAAGTGCTTGCAGTTCCCTGGGGTATATTTTTGGGTTGACAATATTTTACTGGCACAACGGTGTGAGATTTAGCCACGCCTGGATAGGAGCCAGTGTGCATCTATCTGTTCTACCCTTTTCTGACACAAGATTTGTTCTGACTGTAACATCAAACAGGAAGGTTTTGACAGAATTGTGACAGGGGATATCAATTTGATCCAAATTGGGAAGGGAAGAGCACAGCAGGATGGAGATGCTGCTGAACAGAACTGCTCCAGCCTTGGCTGCCAAGTGGAAGGTATCTGAGGTTTTGTTAAAATGATCATTCTAAGAAAGAGTTAGCACCTGGATGCAAGTGAAAGCATTAATAACATCAACTGCAAGACCCTGTTCCATGGGAAGGCACAGGACTCAAGGCTGAGTCCCGATGTGTCCATAGACAATGTCTATGCTTGCTTCCTTCCAAGAGACAACACTGGGATCTGCAATAGAAAGGGATAGAGAGGAAGAACAGAAGAGAAGAGAGTGCAAGTCCGGGGGAAGTCACTAACACAAATCTAGAAGATAAAATCAACAAAGTAATTAAGCTTCAACAGAAAAAAAGACAATTTTGTTGTTTTGTTGTTTTTTTGGGTTTTTTTTTCCCAGTGTGAATGTTAATTACCATGCTTTACAGCAGAGATAACGAGAGGGTTTTACTGCCTAGCATTTTTCAACAAAGACATGAAAAATTCATGAGCAGAGAAGACCTTGGTGTTGAGCTTCAGTTTTCTTGTCAAATATTTCAGCTCTGGAGGTCTTTGGGAAGGTTACACAGCAATACTCATGGCCAAAGGATGCCTGTCAGCTGGATCTAACAGCAAGAGGAATTATATTGGATAGACGTGACTTCGCCAATGTATTTTCACTGGCCAACAGCATCTTCCTACAACATTCACCTAGTTTAGGGAACACTATCAAGCCCAATTTATCCATGTGGAGGAACTAAGATGCTCAACGGTTGGTCTGATGGCAAGAAATGCTGACGTTTGCACATCACTGGAAACAGCTCTAAAGGACCTCGGGCTGGCAGGCACCGCTGGGCACGAGGGGAACTCTGAGGGCTCAGGAAGGTTTATGAGTCCAACTTGGTGCAGGCTGAAACTCCACCTTTTAACAGGGCAGAAGGATCCTGCAAAGCTTTGCATTGTTTCTAGGAAATTTCGAGGATCTAAAATCTCTTTTCAAGCAGATGGCTTTAGATGTGCAGATGTTTTGCAAGTTAGCAGTGCCTTTAAAACTCGGCTCATTTTTATAAAGGTTACAAAAAGGAGTCGTTCTTTGCTGACATGCAGGTCAGGCATAAGCCTGGTATGAAGAGAATAATGCGATTTTGTAGACTAACAAGAAGGAAGCATAAAAAAAGCTTTTGGGATCATGTGAAGCTCCTTCCCTGACCTAATCAAATTCCCCATAGCAGAAGCACCAATTTGGTTAAGTCTGAATTGCTCCATGTTTGCTTTCCTTGTTAGCTTAATAAAGAGAAATCCCTTGGGAGAGGTCACTAAGAATCATTCTTAAAACCGAAATGTCCCTATCAAAGCTTTCAAAAATTCCTCAGCATCAAACTTCTCAGAACGAAATGGCTTTTGGTATATGGACTATTACATAAAATATAGAGAGACTATTATAAAAAGACACCATAATATATTTGTAAACAATTTTTAAACTAGGGCTCTTTTTTTCCCAAAATATCAGCCCAAATCACCAAGCAGCAGTTACCAACACCAAACCGTGCAAGCAAACACCTCCCTCCCAGCGGCCGAGCTCTGGTCTCCTCAGCTCAGCTGGTGCCACCACCTCAGTGCCGAGACGAGCAACGGGATTCGACTTCTCTCTCAAAGCAAAAGGAAAAATTACAAAGACTTTTTATTTTTTCCCCAATTAAGTGGCAAAAGAAGAATGTCAGCGACTTCCCCTCTTGCTTTGCAAGCTGCTGCTGAACACTGTCCTAGTCTTCAAAGGTTTTCATTCTACCAAATCACACTGTGTGAATCTCTAGGAAAGCAGCCTGATGCCACCACATAGTCCCATTTCAAGCACAAAAACAGCTATGTGTGAGTCATTGGCACCACCAGCATGACCGGTTCTGCTTCTGCTGTACCAGAAATCCTGCAACACTTGGCTAAAACTCTGAGGTAAAACATAGGCCTAATTACTGTGCCTAACTTAAGCGAACGTGTTGTGTGTCCCTCCTGCTTTTCGCAGATGGGTATGCAGGAAATCAGAGTCTGGGCTAAAATAGGTCTGGAAACTGCTCTGCAAGAAATTAAGATGTCCCAGGAACCAAAAAGGTGAACAAGGCCTGTGCCGAAAGCCTGCAGGGAAAGTCAGTGCAATGTCCACCACTTAAAAGCATCATTTACTTCAGGTATAAGAGTTAGACCTAGGAAAGGAAAACCTTACAGCAAGGCAGAGGAGAGTTAAAGCATGTCTTTTTCTAGAATTCATTCATTTAGGTCATTTATTTCTGTTTATTACTTGCTAATACATTTAAATTGCTCTACCACGGAATCCTGACGCTTTAAGGATGTGAGCTTTAAGAGATGATGTGTCTCCGCTCACACTGCAAACGAGGCTGGTGCTGGCAGAGCCGGCTCTACGAGACGGGCGCCGCGGGCCGGACACGACCCCATCCATCCGGCGGGAGCGGGACCCTGAACAGCCGAGGAGCTGGGCCCGGAGCGGCGCTCCGAGCGCGAGGCCTGCGCGCGCTCTCGCCTCCATGAGAACCCAGGCCGGCCGCCTGCCCGGCCGGCAGCAGAGAGCCCGGGGCTGGGCCGCGAGGCCGCCGGGCACCACGGCCCCGTGGTCGATCCACACCACGCTGCTCTCACGCTCCCGCGTCCCCGTCCCCTCCTCAAGCACCCAGCTGCAGGGCTGCTTTGGTCGTGACTTAAAACTCTTTTCCGGCCCAGCTTAATAAAAAATAGAGAGCACTCAAGTGATTTGACCATGTCTTCCAGTGGGTTAGTGACTCATCTGGGGTTAGAAGAAAGTCAGGGTTTTTCCTCGCTCACTGGTCCCTGTTTTGTACGCAGCGTTTTCCTTTGACTATTTCTGCTTTCATTGCACCTGCTTTCTACTGAACAGAATTAGAAGCATGAGGTTTAAATGATAACGTGGAGAGGTGAAGCATTCAAACACACACAGAAGTTTATATCGAGCTAGTATCTGAGCCGAGCATGGAATGAGGCTGCTGGAGTAGCTGTCCTCACCCATGCAGCATTAGAGCATTTCCCTTGTTTTTGGGTGCCTATCCAGGCTTTTTGGCTTCAGTTCTCCTGCACAAAGGTGGCTTGTAGCATAGACAGTGCTGGACATGGGCTGACTTGGCCGTGCAAGGAATTTTGCACGTTTAAGTCCCTGCAGATACACTAACATCAGAACCAGCACAGGTAAAACCCAAAGGAAGTCATATGTTGATGGTAAGCAAAAAGAAAGGAGATTAAGAACAAAGTGGACTTTTGTTTTTCTCAGTGTGCTATAATGCAAAGCAACTTCAGAGAGCTTAGAGACACATTTCATTTAAAATCTGTCCGCAGGATCATCTTCATAGTAGGTTAAATGGTTTCAGTTCACCCACACGTTGAGACGCTAGATCCTAGATAGAGGTTTTGTTTACTCGGCGATTTAAGAACACAGGAGAAGACAGGAAGAAAGATTTAAACTGGAGAGACTACCCAATATTACTACCTTATTCATGCTAAGCACTGCTTTGTGAGCCATGAATGCAAACTTTCAAAGCAAACTCATTTGAAGGTTTACTTCAAAATAAAATGAGCTGTTAGGTGTCTGCATTTGCATGCATTCTATTTAATTACTGAAGGTTGGCATTAATGAAAAAAAGGTGGCAAATTGGCTTCATTAAGCACTGCAGCGCTCAGGAAGCTCTTCTTGCCTGGGAGAACCTTGTGGTGCTGCAGGTAACTGCTTATCTGTTTGGGGAAACAAAATGAAGCCGAAGGAACAAAAATGATGGCTGGGATGCGCGTCCCTGGCTGCCGCACTGACGGAGCCGCGGGAGCTCCGAACATATGTGACTTTTGACAGTTCCAGCACGTATCAAAACCAAAATCCATCTACTAAGATTATAAAAAAAAAAAAAAAAAAAAAAATCAGACAAGTGCAATTTGTTCCCTCTTGTGAAGAGGAGTGAAAGTTCACTGGGAAAAGCACTTCTAGCCATGCCTGAACTATGAACTGAAATTCAAAACAAAGGGTTATTTCCTTCATTTTTGCTTTATAATTGACACCACAGAGCTGGAGCTGCTAGCAGAAGTGGCTCTTTTGCTAAAACATTGTATCACTGGTGACATTAGAGGTGTGGGAATTCACTGTGATAGTGATCTATATTCCCACCCTGCTCTCAGATTGGTTTTGCAAACAAAATACATAAATGCTAAATTACCACAACAGATATATCTGCTACTCCTGTGCTTCTGAGAGCAACAACAACAAAATTTATGCTCTTGGGCAGGCAAATCCCATGCTTTCTCTATGAAAAATACTGTCTTGAAAAAGAGAGTTTCCGTACAGAGGGTCTGAATTAAGTCCCATTAAAAATCTGGCCTGGCCTATCAACAGACTATTAACATTTATATGGATTATGGAAAAGTTCTAATCTATTTAAAGAGAAATGAGACTGTCCTCTCTCTTATCGTACTATTAAGGAGGACGTTATGATTTCCACATGGGAATGCAATTCTTTATAATGCCACAACACTTCCTCAAAACGGCACGACAAGTGTCAGCCTCTTAATGACACTTAGCCAGCTGCCTTTTAAGAGGGATGCGGCACAAGCATCTTCAGAGGCAGAGCAAGGATGTCAGTCAAGGGCTGTATCCTGCAGCCATCTCTATCTTTGTGCAACTTGCCCTTGCCCTATTTTGGAAGAAGGCAAAGGCCTGGAATCTGTTATTTAGACTATAGCCTATGAGTCTGTTTAACATTCATGCTGTCCTCCAGGGAAATAAGCCTAAAAAGATCAGCCAAACCAGTTGGATTTTTTCCCCGCCGCCTGTCTTAGGGCTCCAAGCCGGCTGTTTTTTTACAGTGGTTGGTTTAAGCGGGTCACAGACTCTGTCTTCGTAACAGATTGAAAGGAACCGAGCACAGGCATACAGCTGAACTCATTATTATATTTAAAATGTTTCAGGAACCTCAAAAACAGATTAAGTAATGCAATAATAAAACTCTCAGTGAACCTGTGCAATAAAATCCATCAACAGAGGAGATGGGTAATATAATCTCTTTAGAAAAAAAAATCCTCTGCTCTATGCCTGAATTACCTTGTGCACCACAAGATAGAGGATTTAGACTATGGCAACGGATTGAAATCTCTCTTCAGGGACATCCTTCTCATAATTGTACATTCATGCCTCTCTCCCCAGTAGTAGCCTAAATACAATTTACCGTTGCACACATTTTTATAGGGTTTCTGCAAATCCGCCACTTTATTACCACCCCGGTTATAAGGGGCCACACGGCAATTCCTAAGGGTTCACTAACTGAGCAAGATATTAAGCTTGAATAAAAAGAATCAAAAAGTCTATCTACGATTTATAGTTCTCTATAAAGGACCTTGGGGAACCGCAATTTGAAGGTGAAAAGTAAATGGAAAGCAGATTTCAGCTGAAAAATTCCATATGATCGATGGAGAAGACTTACAGAGAATTATCCAGAGAGGTTTTTAAGGTGTGCTAGAGTTAAGAACGTACATCTCCAAATTACACACGAGGCACACAAACATCCCAGTGTGGATCCATCTGATTAATCAGGTCTATTCAGAGCTGGTAACAGCTGCTGCCTTCACGCACCTCCTGCGAGAGCAGCTCTGCTCTGCACCTCCCTTTGCAGGAGGGAAGGGAGAAACTCGCAGGGGGCCGCAGTGCCCAAGAGCTTCCCAGCTTGGCTGAAGGACGCTAAGGGCCACAGCAGGACCCCAAGGTCCCTTTGCTCCTTATCAAGCCACACATCGCTTCCATCTCAGGCAAATCACCCATTTCAGCCGTGCTATTGCAATTCATTAATAGCTGCTGTGTGTTCTGCAATTGGAATGAAAATGGTACAGAAGTTTAGGTTATTATTCCAGCGCTATTAATCTTCCTAAATTTATAAGCACAGTGAAATAATGGCACAATAATATGATAGAGTGGCACAATAATATCTAATTACAACTAGTGAAAATGGAGAGAATAATGATAAATATCTGCAGAAAATAAGGATTAAATTAAATGGCTAATAGGAGCAAAAAGAGGAGATGACGTGGCAGGCACAACCCCGAGGCAAGTGGTTCACTGTGGAGACCCATCACTAACACCAGGAACCCTGAAGTGCTTTGGAACCGAAAAGGAAGTGTTTAGCAGAAGATCAGCGCTCTGGTGCTCCAACACCCGCCGACATGTGGCTAGGTGCAGGCCTCGCTGCAGGCCTGAGAAACGCTTCCTACTTCAAAGAGAAGGGCTGGAAACCCTATTGCCATAATTCTTTATCTACAAAGCATCCAGTGGCAACTTTGGTCCCCAGAGTCTCGGAAATGGACCCTGTGAGCGGAGCGACCCTGCTGGCGGACGCTGCCCCGTCCCACCGCGGACGGGGACAGAGCAGCCCCTGCTTCCAGTCCCCACCACGTGCCCTGCAGGGACAAAACTTCTTCACACAGTGAATTTCCTAGTTGATGAGAAGTAAAATATTTATCTCATATTTATCTCTGAATCTTCAGCAGCTCTTGAATAGCGTCACACTGCTCCGAATCTGCAATCTGACAGACGGTGATTAGTCTTCATTTCATCTCTTTTTGATTCAATCACACTGGATAACTACAGTAATGCAGAACAGGTGGAAAATCTGTGTTTCATTTATTTATTTTTACTTTGAGGAGATGAAGATAAAAATCGCAGAGCCAGTGGGTGCTGAACGCCATGAAGCTGTGGCGCGGCTGGGCTGCCGTCCCCGCTCTGATGTTTTCATTAGCCCTCCCGCCGCCGAGGCCTGAGCCAAGGAGCGGGACGCCGAGCGGCGGAGCGGCGGCTCCTCTGCGTGTGGCTCCTCCAAACAGGCTCCCAGACATCTCCTTCTGATCCTGTTAAATCACAGGCTGCACCAGCAGCTCTCTCCGCTATGGAAATGCTCAGGAGGAAGGGGTACGTGCGACTGAGCCTCTTCAGCGTCCCTTGACGTCCCTTGTGTGGAGCACAGACACGTCGGTTTTATCCGGGATCTGCCACAGGTTTCCCGTGGGTCTCTGGTAAATCACGCTCTCCCTCAGTGCTCTGGTTCATTATCCCGCTTCCCTTTCCTCCTCCTCACATGCTCCTTCCCCACGTCAGCGATCCGTAATGCTCTTGGCAAAGGCCGTCCTTAATGTGCACTTGCATATGGCAGAACATCTATCTTGACTGCAGCAACTAGGCATTAACGTACAATGCATAAATAACGAGGAGCGTCTCATCTGAACGGGCTCGACACGACGCGCTGCTTTCTTCCAATCTGGGTCTCGCTAAAGCTTTAAAGGATAATTTCCACTGAAAATTGGATCAGCTCCACCAAGAAGAACACAAATCCCTGTTTCCTCCAGATTGTTTCACTCGATTCACTAAAATGTTTATTCTACATTCGAAAAAAAAAAAAAGTTGCTGGAATTTCTAAACTGCATTAAAATTAATCCGCTGCTCCTCTCCCGTGGCCGCTCTCAGTGGTGCCTTTGTTCCCGGCTGGCGCGCGGGCGCTCTCCGAACCAGCGGGCAGCCGCTCACGTCCTTCCTGTTTGCAGCTCGTGCTGTACTTTACACAAACACAAACCACGGCAGAATCCAACGTACACCTCGGACACAGAGTCTAGAACAAGTTACCACCACCATGCCAGCAGTGCTGCAGCTCCTGCTAGACTCTATTCCCAAATAACTTCTAACTAAGGACACTTCCCCAGGCAAACCTGCAGCAGGCCCAAACAGCCCATTTTTAAGAGGAAGGTCAGACCTGGAAACACTCAGGGCCGGTTCCATCTGTCCCTCCTGACTTTGTATGCGGGGAGCAGAGAGCGACTGAGCCAAGTGTCACAGCATTGGCTGACAAACATCCCCTTTCATCAGCCAGCGCTGAAGACGGACGACTACCTGCACAGGGAAAATGCTCCAGGATGGTTAACACACCCTCCCTACCTGCGGAGAACCTGTGTCTCATCAAAGTTTAAACAGTGACGTTGTCACAGCTCGGAAACATCCGATTTCCTGCCAATGAAACAGAATTGTTGCTTAACTTTCTCCAGTGATATCTGCTACAGAGTGGGAAGCACAAGCTCTGTAGTCTCTGCTACACTGGAAAACATCCTCATTTTTCAACAGCCGTGTATCTGAAAGTAGACAGGGCTCAGGTGTTCTTACTACAATGTCATGGAAAAAAAAAAAAGAAACTGCTCTAATGCAGTGATAAAATAGACCTTGTCTACATGAGTGCTTGATTTTTGCTAGCCCTGATGCAGCTGCTCTGCTATTGAAAACAGCAAAAAACAGTCAAGTGTTCATGAACCCGCAAAGAGAAAACATAGCTGGGGTACATGCCTGGAAATGCACATTTTCATGTGCCTTTCTGATAGGCATCAGAGAAGCAGCACAGTCTAATCATTACAGCTTGAAAGAGAGGAAATATTTTTAGTTCCTTCCTTGTCATCCATCCATCCATCCATCCATCCATCCATCCATCCATCCATCCATCCATCCATCTTTATGGTGCTGTAGCAGGAAAGAAAAGATCTCAATCATTTGCCCTTCCCAAGCTCTGGCTAGGTGCCACATCAATACATCAAGAAAAGACATTTGCTGCTCCCGAGCTAAACAAACAGAAGGGAAACAACTTGCCCAGGGCTCCGGAGCCGTGCGGGAAGCAGAGCCGGAGGCAGAAACCTGCTCTCCAAACAGACCCTTGCAGCCGTCGCCTTGTACGCGCGGCTCCTGCAGGTTGTTTATGCTCCATGGGACGAGGCAGCAACTGCACAGAGGTAGAAGGGAGCCAAATCCCTCATCTGCCTACGCACGGGGAGGGTCAGCAGCCTCAGAGGGCAGGGCAGCCTCCTGCTGCTTCGGATTCCCTCTCCCAGCACTCGGCCAGCGCGCAGCTTTGCTGTCGCGCGGCTTTGCTTGACCATCAGCCAGGGGCTGGTGACGTATTTTGACTCTCTCTGCAGAAGGGAAGAATGCTTCCACTATGGAAAATAGCTGTCACGTGTATCTGCAGTGGTTGGGGGAAGATTATAATGAATATGTGGAGGAAACTGTAAAAAGTCATGATGAATTAGAGACAGCCCTTTGCCAAGAAGGCTGCAGCCAGAACAAAATGCAGCTGAGATGCCTTTTTGGTGTTTGCTGCTTAAATGAATGATGTTCATAAAGCTCCCCATAGCTGTGCTGAGTACTGATTGATCTCAGTGCCACGCTACACAGGTCAGTAAGGAAGAGAACTTCTCTATTACCACAATAATTCATGGCAGTGATTATTGCTACCAGGACACATTTCCCCAAAAAATCTGCATGCAGCAATGCGCTCGCCAAACACTCCCTGTGTGCTCTGGGGAGCATCTGGAAACTGCTGCAGATACTGGGCTGGGAATCCTGAGAAAGGTGGGGAGCAGGGAGCACACCGGGTCTCTGATGGAGCCGAGAATGAGCTCCGTGCTGCCCGCCCAACCAGGAGCAGCCATGTCCCGGGACGTGACGGCTTCCCGCTGTGTCACGTCCTGCCACAAGAAACAAGGAGACCTCGGATGAAGCTAAGTGTCCCATGGGAGCACTGAGCCACCCTCTGGCTGGGATTTATCCCAGGAAAACCACGTACTGAGCTGGTAGCGGAGGTTCTACACAACATCCCTCCTGTCCCTCACACACACACTGCTCCCATCCACACTGCTCGCTTTCTTCTTTCCCGCTGCCAGGAGACACCTTATCTCCTAGGTTGGGCATTACCGCGATACGCTTGCGTTTGAAGTACTGAGTGGCTTTTAGAGTCTGGCATTTTGAACTTTCGGGGTGGAAGAATGTTACTCTCACAACAAACTTTGAAGTCTGCTTCCTGAATGCATTAACTGTTTACTCTCTTCTCCTCTTTCTTGGCCACTTTAAGCTTCTTTTGAGTAAACACAGTCCTCACGCCCTCAAACGCTTATCATCCAGCTATCAAAAAGCATTCCAAGCTCAAAAAATCCAGGCAACTGCTTCAAAAACACAGAATCTGAGAAAGGCCCAGAGCTGCCATGGAAATGCCCAGCAGTCGCTCTCTGTAAACGTGTCCTTTGCTGTATGTGACCGTGTCCCTTCTGCCGCTGGGTCTGAGGACTCTCCGAGTCCCCGGGATGCTGGTTGACCCAGGCCACAAACTTTCCTTCACAGGAAAGGCTTTTGGTTCTTACTCCACACCTGCCCTCAGGGATTTTTAGAGAAATCTTGGTTGTATGTTTAAAAACTACAGTTACAAACAAGGGCCACATCAAACAACGCTTTGGCTGTATTTGTAGCTGTTGCCACTTGTGAAAATCTAGGTCATAATTTCATAGTTGGTTACACAATTGCCAAATCCAGCAGTGACTACCCAACCTGAGCCTGTAATTTATTCTATTCTAAGCAGAATTTAAGGATAACATAGAGATTCTGCCTGATAACCTTCCTAATGTAACTCTTTGTCATGAAAACAGAAACAAAAGCAAGTCCTCTGCATCATGCTCCGTTGCCGATTTAAATATCTTTGAACAGCCTTCTGTGGTTGAGCGACCTGGGATGGCTACGTGCTCAAAACAACCACCCCTTTATTCGAGAACAAAGAAAAGGGCAGGTTTTTTTCACCTAATAGACTTGCATTCTGATCGCCACACAGATATTCTTGCAGAATTTTCATTTGCATGAAGGAAACAGAATTTCTAACTAGCATAAGATTCAGTTTGATTAAAACTGGCGATTTGAAAGATATTAAGGTCAACAAACCCAAACCCCAAAACGCCACCCAAGAGAGAGTAGGGCTTTGTCAGAGAGTCAGTTCTTCCTCCTTAGCTGCAATTAAAATATATATTGATTCTTCAGCTGCTTACTTTACAGCAAAGCACATTCAAAGCAAGTGTTAATAAACATTTCTCAGTTCCCGCTGCAACCTGCTTGTCTGCTTCTCGTTATCCTTCTAAGAAACAGAAGGAAGAAACTTGCTCAACCCACTGAGAAGAAACGGCGCTTGCGTAACTGCAACTTCATGAGAAAAACGTTTGCACAACCGCCCCACGGCAGCCTGGAGCATGATGCAAACCAGGCAGTTCCCAAGGACGACGCTCTGGCTAAGCTGGAGTGAAGATCCGAGCTGAGATCCCAGCACAGAGGTGCACGGTTGGTGCAGAAGTCACCAACAGGCCTTGCCCCAAGTCATGACCTTCCTCCCTGCGCACGAGTGTCCTGCATGAGAATTCACAGAAGATGCAAGGACGCATCTTTACCCAAGAGTTCCCTCCTCAGTGTCCTGATCTGAGGAGTATAATCCTTCTGCATTCATATTTCTTCAGTACTAATACGTCATTTGCTCTGGGAAAACTTAAAAGATGAGAAAGAAATGTGCTAGGACACTCTGTACCTTCTTTTTCCTCCCATCCTTCCTAAGCAGAGAGAGATCCAAGAACTTTGCACCTTTGGGTTCATACTTGCCCTCCACATTTGGGTGAAATCCCGACTGATGATTCAGGAGCTTGAGAAGATAAAAACATAGAATTACAGACTTCTTCATTCACTAGACCCAAGGGCTTTTTTGTTGCTGCTGTTTTAAGCCCTAGTTAGTGCTACAACAATTATAAGCTGGTCTCTGCTGTTTCAAAATTTCTTTCACTAGGTTTGAAGGGATTTATTGGTAATACAACTGTTTTTATTCCTAGTCACGAACAGAGAACTTCACAAGAAGTGATGGTGGGATGGTAAAGCCAGACAACTTCTGAAATCTGGCACAAGATGAGGCTGAGTCACCACTGCAGATGAAATAGGAGAAAAGGAGAAAGAAAAGCGGATGATTTGCGAGGCCTGAGGCAAGCCCGGCTGCAGGTGCGACCCACGGCTCGTGGGCACAGGCAGGGAGGAGGTATCTGCCCAGCTACGTCCAAGAATGGCACCCAGAACAGGAGGTATCTGCCCAGTTACGTCCAAGAAGGCACCCAGAGCCCTCCCTGGCCCAGGGGTGACCTGAGCTGCCACCTAAACCACTGCCCCAAGCCTTCCCATCCACGCTGGACTTTGTTAGATGATGAAAGAATAAAATTACCTGGTTTGAGTGATACAGAAGAAATAAGCCTGAAAGAAGTGCTCCTACTTGTCCCTAAAAACTACTGGTTTCGAAATAGTGTTCTGTGCTGTCCTGTGGCTTTTAGCCATGCTACCAGAGCTGGGGCACCTGCAGCCTGTGTGCCAGGTATGGGCTGTGCCAGCTGCTCCTCCAGACCCTCGCCTGATGCTCATCCCAGCTCCGTGTTTCTTCCAGAAATGTCCTCCCTTCTGCCCTCAGCCGAATGGCGCGTTCCTCAGAGGAGCTCCGAGGGCTCCGTGCTCCTCTGAAGCTGCCATCTCTCGCACTGGCCCATGTTGGCCAGGGCTGTTCCCTGCAGGGGAACCAGCTCCTTATCCTTCCCGATGCCTGTCGGGCTCCGCTGTGTCAAGGTTGGCCTGGTCAACAACCTGCACGGTGCTTCCTGGCTTTCCTTTCTCAGAAGATTTTCTGGACTGGGAAATTTAATCAGACGCTGCCCCAGCGGCTTGGCTGCCGGCGCTCGGCTCTCCCAGCCTGCAGACAGCCGCTCGGGTGGGAACTGGGAATTCCGCCGCCCTCCACCTGAGCAGGGGAAAACGTGCCCAGGAAAGCCAGGAAAGGCTCTCCCCGCTGCCTAAAGCTCTAGTACACTGACTGCACCAGCTCCGCCCTGGAATGGCAGCCTGAGACTCATCACTGTGCAATGAGGTAAGTTTGGAGGAGGAAAAAAAGCAAAGGCTCCTAAAATGTCACATCACTCAATCTCCAAGGTGCTGCCACCACCAAAAATTTGATATTTCTCTGACACGCAAGACTTGAAATGTTTTATGCAAGAATGATTTTCTCTTTATATGAGCAAAAAGGGAATAGGGTTTTTTTTTTCCCAAAGAAAACAGAGTGAAGGGAAGGTAACACTCAGTCTGCAGGTCACAGAATGGCTGGGGGCCAGGCAAGACACCTACAGCACTCAAAGACCCCTAAGTAATATAAAATCCTGGAGTCTGTCCTTTGGCAACAGAACATACTCTAAGCACATCAAAATCTTCACATTTGACACTAGGTTTCCATAAGATTTTGAATCCAGTTCAAAGCCTTGGACCTTGTTGCTACAGCGCTTCACAGCCTATATCCAAGATATCTGAGAGATTATTGAGTGTTCTGGGATGACAAAGAAAACGTTGACATATTTACAGTTAGCTTTGCTATAACTTGCAGGTTATAGAAATAGTGTCTGGTGTACACAGGCAACGTGCATGACACACACACTGCAAAAAGAAGGTATTTGCTCACTTGCTCCTTAGACCTTTCTCTGCAAGTGCTCATAATATAAATAAAGGCTACAAATACTATCTCACTCCCAGTACAATTATTTATGTTCCCCTACCCAGCCTAATAAAAAACATATTTCTTTTCCAGGAACAAAGATCTCAAGTGGTTTAAGGCCCATTTTGCTTTTATCAGAGCAGGGAAATGAAGCGCAGCCATGCGCCGGCTCAGCCCCAGCCAGGATAACCCTGAGGGCTCGACGGGGAGCTCTGCACACACGCAGGGCACACACTCACAAAGTCTGAGCATTTTTGCCTCTGGAAGGAGAGAAATCTGACAGCAGATTTCCAAGGCCTAAGGTTTCTGACATCACAGCAATGATGGAGAGCGCACGCGGCCTTCAGGAGGATCCCATGCTGGGCTCCCATCGGGAAGGGCACTTTCCCATGTGCACTTCCAGCATGAGACAACTGCAACTCTCCTTCACTCACCAGTGTTGCCTTTTGAAGGATTTCCTTTGGAAAACCCTGGGGAGATGGGGGGAAGAGGTGGGATGAACAGCTGGTCCTTGTACCTACGGGTATGAGAGATGCCCTGGGAACGGGCATCTCTTCGATGCAGAAAGCTGACATTAAAGTTAACGCTTTGGGAAGAGCCTGGGCTGAGCCATGTGCTGTGTCTAGCAGCTCTGCGCGCTCCTACAACCCGAGGCAGCCCAGGAGTGGTGCAACATATGAAGCAAATGCTTCTTTTGCAGCCTAAGCTATGATCTGCCTGCAAGCCTGTTGAAACTGCACGTGTGTGGGATGCAGGAGAATCTAAAACAAACCATTTAAATCTTTTTCCTTTCTTTAACCAAACAAGAAAAAAACAAAACAAAACAAAACAAAAAAGGAACCACTAACAGTTTGACTGTCAAGAGTAACCCTACAGTTCAATGCCAGACTTAATGGGAGAGAAAACATAAGGAAACATTTTCATTTTTAAGGTCTCTGGAGACTCCTCCAAACAATAGTGATAAAAAAACATTTGAGAAGTGCCAAAAAACAGAGGAGAGCTCCATTTACTTATTTTTTATGGTCAGTCGCTGATCATGCTGATATTTGACTTTGGTTCTGGAATCCTAGCTCTGTTAAAATGAAGATAACACACGATGAGCTCAGTGTAAATTCACAGACAGAGGTGTCTGCAGGATTTGAATAGAACTGAAGTACAGACTTTTGGCACCTATAAATGCCAACAGAAATTTGTATTTCATGGCAGTCTTTCATAATTTTACTTCATAGATTTCTAGGGTAACGATATCTTCCTGTATTACGTTCTACATGTTAGATCATTTTCTATTAAATTTCCAGAGTATCTTCTATTTAAGTATACCCAAAACACCTGCTCTTCTACCAAAAGAATAAATTTATACATATTTATTTGATTTGTCACGATGCTTATCGCAAGTTTTAAGGCTTTCAATGACATCAAATGGCTTCCAGTTGAAGTGCAAGGCTCTGTGAAATATAGGAAGATAAAGATGAAGGAATGGCCAAATGGGAAACCTTCCGGGCTACCCATATGTCCCTTCAGACTTCGCACCTACGCATCTCCAGACGATGACCAACACTAAAATCATCTTTAAGGCATCCAGCAGCCTCCCTCGCTCGAGCCTCTCCAAACATCCAGCCTACGCAATGGCTGGGAAAGCTCCTGACTCCTGGACGGTATCCAAAAGCCTCTCCAAACTCCGCAGAGCCTACGGGCTGAACAAATTACAGAGGCAAGACCTGTCACAGCAAACGTGCTCTCCCACAGAACCTCCTCACGTATTATCCCAAAATCACAGCTCCTACTGTGTTTTTTCCCCTCGGGTGTAAAGGGAAAAAACTACCAAGCCCAAGATTAGTTGCCACCCACTGAACAAAGCACTCAAGGTTGCCCGCTCATCGCTGGAGGAATTCAGTAGTTGAGCATGTTCCAATGCTCCAACACCCCTGGGCTGAAGCACCTCACCATTCCTTGTATCTGGGCCCATACTTGGGCCTCCTCCACACTGCCAAGTTTTCTCCTCCATTCCTATTTGTCTCGTCTCTTCTTGGCGCACGGATCAATGAGACGGAGCTAACAGATCGTGGCAAGTCACCCCGCAGAGCCATGTCCTGCTGCCCCTCTGTGCCTGACTTGAAGCTCTTCCCTTCTGGTTCCCTTCGGGATTCCGTGGAAGCAGCGCCGTGGTCCAGGAACGCCCCTTGCTCTGGCTGCCTTGTCCCTCTTTCTGGCACGCGCTCGCAGCCCGAGGCGGGCGAAGTCACATGTCTGCCCTTTAATGAACATTAGAAAGGAAGCCGAGTCTGTGCCATTTGGATGTTTCTATTAATACAGGCCACAGGAAAGCTCAGGTTCTTGCTACAAAGACTATGGCAAACAAAGGCATTTCTAGCAAGCGGTGACTGCGCAACAGGCACAGAAGGACTTGGTCGTATTGCAATGAAAAGAGCAATTATTAGGCAATATGATGCACGTGTGTTTAAATTTCTTCAGCATCCCAATTTGGAAAAATTTACCGTCAGTTCCTACGTTCCTGAACATCCTATTGAGCGACCTTTACTTAATGATTTATTTTCGGGCAGTGAACTAAAGATGTTCAGCACACAATGGAAAGATGCCCTTGGAAAGTCACCCTCCGTGATACATCCTGAGCTAAAATACTGGTATTTTTCTATAACCCTTTCCTCCCCACCCCTCGCCCCAACAAAGGCAGGGAGCTTTTGGGGAATTATAACCTGCTCTTCCATAGGATGTCACAAATAGTGACTTCTATTGAACGACAAGCACCCGTGCAAAGCCTGAGGGAAGGGAAAAGGAGACAAGACAGCATCTAGAGCACCACAATTTCAAGTTCAACTACAAGAACACCTAGAAACTGAAACTCAGGCTCCTGAACAACAACAGTGTCAAAAACAGAAGAAGAAAAAAAGGAAAGGAAACCTAAGCGAACAGAACCCCCTCAAAATGTTCAGCTGGAGTGACCTTTGCAAGAAATCTAGGGAAAAAGAAAAGAGCAGGACTGTCCTTCCTATGGAGGATTGTGAATCGTCTCCCAACTGCACTCCTGAGCATGAATCAATTTTCTTCCAGTCGATAACTAGCGCAAAGGTTCTAACCTTCATTTGTGCTCCAAATACTCAATCGGGGATGTAGAACACATACCAATTAAGCAATTCAGCTAAAATAAGAAGGCCGTGAACCAACATCGTTGCTGCAGCTGCCCCTGAGGGATCGAGGGTTAGCAGCTTGGGGAAAAGGTAATTTATTGAGCTTAATACTCTGCGAAATGTTCTCATGATAATAAGATTGTAAGATCGTTTTAATATCTGAAGTCATGTTGAAAAGGTCATTTCTCATCTTTACGCCTACCTAAGTCATGTAAATTAGAGCTACTCAAACAGAGTTGAGGATGTTTGCAGCCTAAGATTTCCTATATTTTTGAACGACAGAGAAAAATCTCAGAAATCCCAAGTGCTGGACACAACTGGCTAAATCAGTGAGTGCCCATGGGTTTCAGAGCAGCAACATTAATAGATGGAGCTACTTCTGCTGCGCATCAGGCCAGAAGTTCACCTCCGATGGAGCAGACTTTATTCAGACTTCTTTCTCCATTCTAATGTTGTGATTTGGAGAATGTTACGCAAAATTTATGCTCTGTGGATCCTAAAAGGGGAGGGAGTAGAGTGAAATCAGCCTCTTCGCCAGAAGTTTTATTATTATGGAAAAGGAGGCATTGGCAATTGCACAAAGCATTTGCCTCTTTTCTAGCATGCATTTTTTCCCCCAAAGAAGAGAGTGGATTTGGCATCTTTTTTCTTCCCTTTTTTGAGTCCTTTCTAGGCAAAAACTCGGTGGAGTTTCCCTCCAGCTCTCCCCTCAACCCTCTTCAATCACAGCTTGCAGCTACCCCTGCTAGAGCAGCCTCGGAGGCTCCTTTTGGCAGAGCCCGGGGCCGTGCCGAGCACGACGCTTCTGGGACATCCACAGCTACCCGGCCGGGAGCCAAATGGATCCCCAAGTGCCTTTGCTAAGGCCCCCGAGTCCTATTTGAATCTAGGCTTTCGGAATTTGTAATAGCATTAAGCTAGCCAGGCCTCTACTTCCATTTATGTTTTGAAGCTTCAAATCCATCATACATCCGAGCTAAACGAGGGCATTATTCAGAGCAGAAATGCATTTGATCCGGTGGAGCCTAAAAGACAGAAATCTCCTCCCGATTTCCTTAGGGAAAAGGAAATCCCTCTCATGAGCTGCAATCTACCCCACAGGCCCTGGTGCTGGTTCTGCACCGCAGCCACCTTCCAACCCGCGCACCGCAGTCCTGTCTCAGCTGCCCAGCCCTTCCCCGCTCCCGCGCTCCTGCTGCTGCCCCCTGCGTGGCTTTGCACAGGGTGGCCTGGGAGATTTCCAGAGCAATCCCGGGTTTTTTGCCCTGCTTGGCCAAGTGCTCCAAAGCTGCTCTGCAAACCATTTATCGTAACAGACCGTGGCCCAGCGTAATTTAGAACGCTGTAAAGCGCCGCTCAGGAGAGCTGGATGCCCTGCTACACCAAGCGTGCCCTGCCTGTATTTTTCAAGACATAAATCTCTCTGTTGCCCTGGCTCTGTTTTCAGAATTGCCGGGTTTTACATGTTAGAAATTTCCAACTATTTATCAGCTTGGTGGTTCCTGCCAGTCTAATTTCCCACCCCTGTGGTTGTTC
>JAVCKT010022895.1:24229-47951 GCA_032273925.1 Rhynchotus rufescens
CCTGCTAGTCTAATTTCCCACCCCTGTGGTTGTTCTCAACCCCCCCTGAAGCAGAGGGGCCAAGGAAGCAGCCCAAAAACATCACAGCCGGGGCCTGGCAGGGTGTGGGGGTCCCTGGGGAGGGACACGGACCCCGCACACCAACGCTGCCACCCGTGTTATTAGCCCAGTCATAATGAAGGCGATTAACATCAAGCGGAACCGCTCGGCCACACCGGGAGAACTGGGAGGGAGAGGAAACGCCTGCCTGTCTTTTTTTGGCTTCCTCAGCTCGGTCCAAAGGGTTGAGGGGAGGAGGTTTGACAAACACGAATCTCACCCCGTAATTTTCCTGACGCTTGGCTGATTCACTGGCTGCAGATCTTCCCCGGGAACGCTCCACCCCAGTGTCGCCTCTGGGGTTTTGTTACTGGGTGGCCACATCCAACAACAAACTTGCCAGGAAGGCCGCAGGTCCCACTAAGAGCGTTCAGCTGCAGAAAAGCTAGTGCAAGATTCCAGAGAACAAATACTAGTTTTCCTTTTTTTCCTCAAGTTGCATTGTGGTGAAGAACGGGTGGCATTGGGCTAGACACAGCCTGCTCTCCAGCAGCGGGCAGGAGGGATGATTCCCAGGCGAAAGGAAAAGAAAATTTCCACGGAGAAAGCAGAGCAGCAGCAGCCGAGCTCCCAAGGAAAAGCAAGAGGATTTTTTGTTTGGCCAATGGATTACGGGTAAAGCCCCCAAACTAAATGTGTACAGGTCTACACGTTCATGTGTGTACGTTCTATTGAAGGCAGAAAATCTGACAAGCTTTAGCTCCAAGTGTTCCCTTCGCTGCAGTGGTTCCAATCGGGATGTTGACTGCTACTAATAGCCTATAAAATTGCGAGAGGCAGCAAGTGCACGACTCGCTGAGCGCTGGTGCTTACCGTGTTTTTCCCTTCTTCATCTGCCTCTTCTTTAATAGCTACCGAGGAAGCGGAGCTTCCAAAACACGAGCAGAACGCTTGCCACTGTGAAATAATAAATCACGTTTGCTTCACTTGGGCTGTGCTCTGCTTGGCACATTCGCACCACGCTCTGCACAGACGGGGATGTGAGTCCTTCCTTTGCAGCGCAGAGCAAGGTAAGCAGCAGTTAAGTTAACAGGAAACCTGCAGTCTGCTCCTGGCCGGGTGTGCCAAGCACCGCAGCCGGCGCATTAATGGATGATAAATTGTTATTTGGTAGAAATATGTATTTTACACAGTGCTTAATAGATGTTCATAAAAAAAGAAAGGCTGAAACTTGTTCATCACAGGCACTTATATCTTCAGCCAATTTCAAAATTTCCAGTACAGTTTTGGAGAAGCCAATATTTCATTGCTGACTGGAAAAATGTCTGCAATAAGGAAAAATAGCCCTCAAAGTACATGAATGGTACAAATTACTGAATACTTTTTTCTGCAATTCTCCAAAATTTATCTGGAATGCTACTTAAAAAAAGTTAAGGGTATTAGATTACCCAGAAAAAATCACACACCTTTCACATGCGCTTTTTAAAGTGAGCATTTTGGAAGAGATTTTTGCAGAGTCCATAATAGAAGCGTAGCAGCTAGAGAAGACATTTCAGGTATTCTCGCTTCTTTTCATTACGTTCACTTGCCCTGATTTCCTTTAATTCTTTTCATATGAAATGAAAACAGTAAGAGATGCTCCAATGAACTTCCTGGAGTCCTTGCTGCGCCTCTTTCCAATGAGGAAAACAGCTAGTTGGTGGCAGCAGTAGTCTCTTGTCTTAGTTATTCCAGGAGACACCAGCCAGCACGGGCTGGTTCTGGCTAACGTCATTCCAAAGGGCCACTTCCAGCCAGTCCTTCCTTTCTCCTCAGCCACGCTGATGGCAACCAGGCCACTTCCAAGCGGGACTCCATGTCAGAAAAGCAGTCACCTCCCACTAACCATTCCCGAGGGCTAATTTCCTAATGCACGGCTACCCAGCCAGCCTTTGCACGCTCTCGCCGTTGCGCTCGTGGAGACGGCGCGCACTGAACCTCGCTCGACGGAGGCCGTGCGGGCGCAGCCGGCGAGGCTGGAGGGAGCTGGCGGGTGCGTTTGCTCACAGACCTTCTGTTAACTCATGACCGTAAACAGCAGAGCCAAGAAAGCAACCTTATATAGGGCTGAGTCTGGAAAACGTGTTGCACGAGAGAAGTGGTTAACATCACCCCTTTGGAAAGATCAAAGCTGTCCCGCTGCGGCTTGCGCTGCGTCAGACTTCACAGTCGTTTCCTTTATCAGCTCCCTAGGAGAGTCTGCGACTCAGTGCCACCCTCGGCAAAACCAGCTGTGCAGCAATAAAAGAAGCCTAATTTTTACAGTGAGGTTCTGCTTACATTTAGCATCAACATCTGACTGCAAATGCCAAATACACAACTTATTGGGTCTCACCTAATTGTGCCTTGTGCTCCATGAGCCAAGTCCTGCAGCTGCACCAGGTACAACATTAGCGTCCGCAGGGACCTACCCACCCTTCCCTTCATATGGGAAATCCAGGACCAACTTCCATTGCTGCTATGAGAACCAAGAAGCCGCTTCTAAAGTAAGAGTAAATACCAAAAACGGGCCCTGCTTTCCTTCTCTCCACCCTCCTGCACCTCAGAAGGCCTCAAATGCAACCAAGATGCGGCGGGATGTGGCAAAGGGCAAGGGCACCTGTAGTGGCCGTGTGGGCTTTATGTTCACAAGAAGCCTCCAGCTGCTGGACCCAAACTGCCTTTCCATTTACCTTTCCCTCTCCCCACGTTCAGTTTAACTACCCATGTCACTGCCAGGAGAAACATCAGCTGCTGAGCGCATCCATTCGCAAGCCCATCTCTTGCCCAAATTCCTAAGCAGCACAGCTATAGTTTCACGTTAATGCACACCTTGCTTAAATAAACCAGCTTTCCAGGCTACTAGGTGTTCATTTACATTTCTGGTGGATTAGCCAGAGCTACGGAACTGAACGCCATGCACACAGGGAAGTGGGAAGAGGTAACCTGGTCCTTTCTCGAGCAATGCCCCTTGCGCGCGGGGACCAGCAGGTCACCCCGACGGGCCGCGGGGCCCGGGCGGTCCCCATCACGGGCAGGGCAGCTACCAGCTTGGGGGCAGTGAGAGCTCCCTGGGCGCCCTCCCAGGCTGGGAGCTGGGATGTCTACCCGGGCTACCTGAGGCAGCCACCAGGAAGAAAAAAACAATAGAAAAAAAAAAAAACAAGAAAAGAATGATAATAAAAGGTTGATTAATTATGTGCAATAACTGGGACAGCGTATCATGAAAATTCCATTCTTGTTTACTCAGCTAATTCACTTTTTATGAGTGTTTAGGCTTTAAAGCAAAACAAAGCACTAATTACCCAATTAACGAGCAATTAAGTTACTGCAGCCTAATAGCCTGTACAGTGGCTGCCGTTATGAGTCTGATGGTGAGTTAGAGACCCATTAAACAAATTTATACACAGCTGTAGCAAACATTACATTTCCAGAGATGTTACATTACATGCTAATATTTTCCCAGCCTTGAAACATCACTCACTGCTTTAGTGAAGAGTTCGCGAGTTGCCCTGGTCGGAGTTTCGCCAAGGGAAGGCCCTCTTGCATTTCAGGGAAGCTCTTGCCTGGCAGGGCAGAAGTTGGGGACTGTGTCCTAAAGCCTTCTGGGCGACCAGGTCATCTACAACCACGCTGGACAAAATCTGAGACCTCCTCTAGATGCCTGGGACTACCTGAGCCTGAGAACAAGCACCTGGATTACTGAGCAGAGTTAAAGGTGGAGGATCCTCTCCTGCAGGCTCGAGTGACACCACGACACAAGAGGATGGTGCTAAGAGCAGAGATTCTTTCCTCCTGTCCCATCTTCCCTCAATAATCAAGCCAAAGCCCTGGTATTACAACTGTTCTTCAGTGGCTCAATTTTCACAGCAATAGAGGGTGCACATTTGGGTTTAACTTTAATTGCATGAAGAAAGATTTTATTTTTAAAGCATCCATTTAATCTTGGCTAAATAAAACGTATTTTTTTCTCAGTAAGATTAATTGAAACTGATAATAAACAGATAATTTACTTCCGCTTGAGATAAAACTGGTTTCTGTTTTATCAACAGCCACATGTAAAACCTAAGATTAACTTTATCACAGGCTTAGGTATTGCTTCAAAATACAGAGTGCACTCTTCAAATACCGAGCAGTTTATGAGGTAAATCACCCAGGCAGGAGAGTCCTGCCTAGCAAATGCTGGGTACACACAGCCCCACTGAAGTACATGAACTGCACCAATTTATAGCATCAGGAAGGATCTGCCTCCTGCACCTTTATTAATAAACGCAGACACATCTGTGTTAATAAATTCATAAGAATAAGGCTATCCTGTTTGTCTTATGGCTGAACAATTCATGGCCCATAGCTTAAGAATATTTCCATAAGCAGAAGAACTAATGAGGCCCCATTTCCTTTGGTCTGTGCTTTGAGTTTGTTCTTGCGCGAATTCCCTGATATCTAATAAGGCATAAGCTTAAGCTTCAACGTTTTCCCTAGTGGGAATGCTCCAGATGAGCTCTTCTCTTTTGCTACACAAATATTGCAACAATTTACCGTTTTTGAGATGTTTATTGTTCCATCAAATTTGATGATGCAACTTGCTAATGGGCTTAAAAATTATTAGAACAGGAGATGAGCAGACAGATATGTGAGGATTGCATAAATCTAGTTTTCTTAGGAAGCCAGGCTAAAGAAGCAAATGGTCACCTGAATAGGTGCATGAAGGTAGTTTTTGCATGACACTTAAAAACAACATGGAAAAACAGCAGATGACAACAGCACAAAGCCCTGGCAATCCTCAGCGGTAGTCTGTAAGCAGAGTCTACAAAGATAAATGTCCCACAAGATGAAAAAGGTGAAAAAAATCCCAAAGGCAACAAACAAGAGTCAAAGCAACTAAATCTCACCTTAAAAGGGAGGTATTTTAGCCGTGTCTAACCTAATGTTTCCTTAGAAACCTTACTCACCCATGAGCCACCCCAGCTCACAGCCCTTAGTCTTTATCCTTAGCATTTCATTTCTTATTTTAGTTTTTATTACAGAAAAGGTCTTACCTGGCCTGTTTTGTATTGTTCTCTTCCCTCTCTCTCTTTTTTTTCTCTAATCTAAAGTCATTTCAAAGAGTGAGCGTCAGATATCAAACCCAATATCCTTTTTCTCATTAGCACTTTTCCCGTGCAGACCTTCAAATGCGGTAATAATTAATGAGTCTGTGTCAGAAAATGAATAAAAGATGGCTCAGATGCTTCACTGTTCAGGGCTGACCTTTAGCTGAGTCTACTGTATTAATATATTCTTGTGTTGTCAGACTCAAAGAGCTAACTGCCTTATGAATTATTTATCAACACAAAAAGTCTTAACCAGAAACAGTGTTAACATTAATTTCTAACCCTCTGTGTCACAGCAAAGCCTGCCTGCACTGCATAATTGAATTTTAGTTTTAGACAAGCAATCAAAGCACAAGTCGCTGTTGTTGTAAGTGTGGCTGCCTATGATAGCAAGAGGAACGGCTGCTCTTTTTGCACATCTGGTGCATTACAGGCAGTTCAGGTTTCTGCGAGCAATAAGCCAGACTGGAGACAAATGTGGAATGTGTTTTGCAGCAATGAAAAGCACTGCTCCTTCTGCTGTAAGAGCTCTAGATGCTGAAATACCTATTATCCCGCTACTAGCACTTCCATTTGGGGCTGGCATGGAAATGCCTTATGCCTTCTACGCTTTCAGCATACCGAGGGGTTACCTGACACGCCTGAATCACAGGGGACGAGCCTATAAGGGCTGCCTTAAGGCTCCACACGTGTCCTTACCCTTCCACCGTCTTTGAGATGGAGTCCAACCAACTCTCCATGCTCCCCTGCGCGCTGGGGGCTCCCCAGATACCAGCCCTTGTGCAACGGCAGCATTGGCAGCCTTCGCAGAAGCCACTTCCAGCTATTTCCAGCCCCTGCTAAGCAATTGCCAAATTGATTCACAATTCAGGTTCATTTTTATCATGCTAACTTTATTATGACTGAAGACACAAGGGCCCAGTCTGACCTGTGGCTTCCATGTGTCCCCTTCTGAACAGGGCAGGGAGATCCCACTGCGCGGGCAGGAAATCCCACGGGCACCGCAGCCCCACGTCACGTTCCCTGCAGAATCGACATCAATCCGATGTTTTTTTTCCCTCTCTCTTGTTCACACTCAATGACTTAGGTTAGTACATCCCAGAAGAAACGGCTCAGGGATTATCAGCAGCACATAAGAGGGCCTCGCATAAATGAGACACTGCTTGAGGCTCCAAATCCTGGAAAAACTGCCAAACAGATCTGCTGGTTTTCCCCCTCGGCTCCCCGAGGTCAGCAAGGGCAGGGAGAGAACTAAATTGCCTTGGTCCTTTCCCATCTAATTGAAGGAAAAGGAAGCTCTTTAGCCTTACAGAGAGATTTTTTTTTCTCTTTTCTTTGCTGAGAACTTAAACCCAGAGGTTGAAGGAGCAGCAAGCGAGCGCAGCGTGGGTACAGGCGCCTGCTGACAGACCTTCAGAAGAAGCTGGATCTGAACGGCAGTGACGGCGGAGCAGCCGGAGCGGAGACGAGATCCCCGCGGGCGAGGAAGGGAAGGCAGAGCAACCCGGAGACGGAGCCCGGCTCCGCGCTCAGCGCGGTGCCTTCCTGCCTTCATCCCTGGGCGCTGCAGGGTTTGCAGGAGCCGCCCGCACAGCCTGGGCCGGCTCCTCCGACCCACCGGCACGTTCACGGAGACAGGAATGCTGCCTTTTTATAGAGCTACCCATGGGATCTGGATGCTTAGTACGACTTAATGGAAACAGGGTGCCTTAACCCCCTGGACGGCTTTTAACGATTTTAATAAAAACAAGATGTGTGCCGTGCCCAAATTCGAGGAATGAGTAACTACCCCTTACCAAAAGACTGGGAGCCAAATGTGCACCCTTCCCAGGAGCTGTGTGCATCACACCGTAGCTACAAGAAAGCAGAGGACTACGAGTTTTTTAATCTGAGCAGAAAAGTGCTGAGCTTTGCGGGTGTTAAACTACGTGATTCTGGGCTTTCCATCCAAAACCGCCAGCCAACTTTCAATGGAAAACAAGACACGGCATTTTTCAACACTCTGCTAACTCTTCTTAAGGCTAATCTTTTATAGGCACTGGGATCTTCTGAGCAGATCTTTTTTTTTGTAGTTGTTTTTATTTTTACTCTGGAGCCTATGATGGAATAAAACCGTCCCTGCCAAACCAGATAGTTTTCCTTGGCAGCCATGTGCATATTAAATCTAAAATTGTTTGCCATGACACAGTGAAAAGCAATTCTTGAAAGCCACTTCACATCCTTCCTGCAAGATCTCACTAGCACCTCCATAACTAACACCAACCTGCTTTTTGGAGACCGGATAACCTGGCACGTTCAGCTGTTCCCTGTGCCGTTAGCGCGCGGAGCAAAAGCGATGATAAAAGGTCTGGAAGATGCATAACGCTGCAGCAAACTCTCAAGTCAGCTCAGATCTCCCTTAGATTTGGTGTTTATTAGTTTCCTCCCCCAAAACACAGCAGACGATGGTGACAACCAGTTCCCAACGGTACACGCCTGCTCCTGAGCTATGGAAAATGACTCTGTAGGCCAAGTGGGAGCCAAAATATTCTGGTGTGAGCCAAAGAAATGAGGCTCACGAATGACTGATGTGCCGGGGCGGCCCCCTTGTCCCACGGGGGCTCGTGCGGGGCATATCCCACCCTGCCCGCGCTGCGGCGCTGGCAAACACATGAAACCAGCTCCTCGCTTTACCCCGATGCTATTGCCCCGATGCAGCGACCTGCTTCACATCCGATTGTTTTTGCTGTCCCAAGCTCGCTCTGGCCGCTGTGTAAAATATGCTACAACCAGGGTAGTTTTTTTTTTCCTCTTTTCCTATTTTATTTCAAATCCTCCACTGCAATATACCAGACTAGGCTAGTAAAAAAAATGAGACGGTCATGCTCTTTTAAAATAACAAAACACCCACCCTGGCAGTTATGACATAACCCGGCAGATTTTTCTTGTTACTTTGCTGTTTTAAGTGCCTCGCTCAATGTGAATCCAATTACCGGGGCCTTTGTTTTCCCTAACAAAGGGACTGTGTTTCGGGGCTCCGTCTCATCTGGCTTTAATCATCCCTGGCGAGGGGAGCTCGCTGACGGCCACCTCGGGACACCTTTTACGAGCGGCCGGGGCGGCGCGGGCCGTCCCCTCCCCAGCTCGGGTTTGGGGCGATGCGGAGGCCTCGCGCTGCTGCGGGGCCGAGCGCGACGCACCCACAAACCTGAGGGCACGGATTTGCGGGCGGCTGCTTTTCTGCCCTGGGCCACGGTTTGCTTTAAAAAGTCTCCAAAAGGCGGAGGGGAAAATAAAAACAAAGGGGGGGAAAAAAAAAAAAAAGCCCAGTTCTAGCTCTTCCCTGGCCCGTGTGTCTCAAAATTACTCGTTTTACTACTGCGGATGAGCGTGCCAGCTGGACAGCACGCACAGACGTGTTTTCTTTTTCCTTCTAGGCCTACTCTATAACAGATTTTTCCTCATAAAACTTACAACTGGTGCAGCTCTTCCTGGGGCTGGAAAAGCAAAGCTTTCCAAAGTCAGTGGGACTCGGTTAATGGGCCGAACACAGCCAATCCTCTAAGTAAACCAGAGAAAGAGAATTCCCTCCACAAGGAATGGGAGTTTTGCTCCCTCTCCCGCTTCGTCGCAGGAGGCAACCGTGATTGCTCAAATCACGCTTTTAAAGTAATCATTTCAATACCAGACGGGTAAACAAAGTCTTATTCTACCCTCAAATGTTGCGTTTAAAAGGGAAAACCCTTCCCCAAAGCATTCTTTCCCTGTTAATTGCAGTGTAAAAGACCATCAGACGTACTGTTAGTATTATTTTCTCAATGTTGCATGTAAAATTTACGGTGTAATTTCCATTGCATTCAACAGCTAGCACAATAATGAGCAGTACGCCTACAAAAGCCTGTTCAAATCATTTATTAATCTCAGTTGTTTGGGGTTTATCCAGTTTATTAATTTTTCACAGGACCACAAGCAGGCTACAGCGGCTCTAAGTACTTGATGGGGGAAAGTACTTGGGGTTTCAGGGTCAATGCTGCTCCCTTGCAAGTGAGAAAACAAAAGTCTGACAGTTTTTCTCTCTCAACGTTTTGGTAACCCCAATACAGAGTCTTCTGAAGACTCATCTGTCTTCCCAAAGGTTGGTGTGTCCCTCATTCTCAAAGACCTTTCCCTTGTGCATTAGCGGGGGGAAAAAGAAACCCTTAACACTTAAAATGACAGAAAGCCTTTTTTTTCCTTTCTTTTTTTTTTTTTTTTTTAAAGAAGAATGAAGAGAGAAAGAAATTGAGAGAGTCAATACAATAGAGAGCTCTCAAATCTTAGCCAAGATTTCCAGATGCTTCCTGAAAATCCTCCAAATTAACAAAATGAGGCAACCATTCAATGAAGTTCCAGTTTCCAGTCCCTACTACCCAGCTACTACCTACCACTACTACTTGTAATCCCTACTACTCCTACCACCTCGCTGCTACCACTGTGCCTTATTCACGGCCCCTCAGCCCTGGGAGGGATGATCTAGTCCCTCCCCTTCCCCAAATCAGAATCAGCCACAATCTGCTCTTTCCTGACAGCAAATGTGGCCGTGGAATTCCCTGGGTGATCCTCCCAGCACCTCTGTAGCCTTATTTTAAGGAAGTTGTTCCCAATGTCCTCATATATCTTAGATCAATATTACCACTCCCAAGGCACAGGGAAAAAAATTCGCTCTGGGACAACCTATTCACAGCTCTTTTTTGGGTCCAAAAACCAAGCAGAGGCCCCTATTAGACCCAGCGCTACTGTGACAACCCCATAAAAATCACAAGAGCTACTGCGCTGGCTCATGTGGGCAACAACCCAGACAACATGACTTATCATTGCTGTAACTAACGTGCATTTCAAATGATTAAGTTCTTCTGCAAAAGTGGGGACTAAAACTTAAATTGGACATTGCAGGAGAACTCAGATTGTTCCAATCTACTAAGGACAAGTTGCAAAGAGAGATCTCCAAGCCTGGGCCCAAGTCTCCAGAGTGACTGGGAACACAAGTGTTCCTTGAGACAGTGCTACTTTCCAAACCTTGTCTCCTACTTAATCGAAACATCTATTCAATGCATAAAACTTACACCCATATGAAGGTAATCAACTGTTTCTCACAGACTGAGAAAAATTAACATTTCTTCCTTCTTGGAACAAAGAAAATACTTAACAACCTAAGTATTTTCCCACCTAGCTTGAAAACAGGGTGCTGTTCCAAGTTTAAATGGGATTGTTCTGCTAGGCTTGCAGAAACATAAGGGGTTGGGACACATGTGCATTGCCTTGGTTCTAAACCATACATGCGCAAAATCTGAAATCAATCCGTAATCTTTTTAACCATATATTCTCATGGCAATCAGATTCTTCAGGAAGTTCAGAGCAACATTCAGGGAGCTGATGCATGCAGTTGACGGGTAGTCATAAGGTTTCCCCTAAGACTTCAGGAATGACCAAACCAATTGTCTCAAGTGGAGCAGTTAGAAAAACTGATCCTTCACTTTGATGGAACAGCTTGCATTTTAAAATTTTTAGTTCCTCTTTTTTTTATGAATGTATTTGCAGAGAAATGCAAGAGCATACTGTCAATCCCTGAGATCAACTTCAATAGATACCTTCATGGTAGTGTTACACTAAAACACTCTCATATCAATTAGATAGTAGAAAGGTCCATGGCCAAAAGAAGTTGTGCCATTTATATATTAAAACATACAGAAAGATGAAGGCAGCTGATCTGTAAAACACTAGTTATTGTTATTCTCTGCATGAGTAATTATGAGCTTTTTATCATATTTCAGGCAAATATTTCCATAGACTCATATTAAAATATCCCAATCAGAACTGAAAGATTCAAGACAAGTAATAATAGAGATCCTAAGATCTACTAAAAGCAGCCTTTTAAGATATGCTGTGGTTCCAGATGTTCTGCACAGCTATTTATTTAGCTTGTAAACAAGCCACCAAAAACATTCCACATAATGATGGGAGAACCGCAATTACATTGTTGTGGGGATTTACAAAGAGCACTGCATACTTTTGTGATTTAGAGAAGAGAAATCTCTCATTCCTTCTGAGAGCCGATTTCCAGATTTATGTCTGTGCTGTGAAGCGCCCTGGGAATCATTAAAATGGTGACAAAGAAAAGTGATTTTCTTTATTAAAAGAGAAATGAAGGAGGAGAAGATGAAATAGGAGCAGCCTCCCTGCTCTCCGCCCCGGAATATTACGTTCCTCCCTGTCAGAGATTTTGTGTAGAGTCAAAGATCATCGAGTAGTGTTGATACTCTTCTTGTTTCAATTTTTAAGCATATTTATTACAAGTAAATTGCTGGAAAATGGCACTGCAGTCTATCCTATGACAAGACACCTTCTGCCTTAATAAGCTGATGACTCCAAACCAATCTGGGTTCAGCCTTGATCTCTGAACACTGTCTTAGGTCCCTTCAGTTTAATTTTTAGCTCTTAAGTTCCTTCTGCAGCACAAGATCTGAAGGAGCCAAGGTGCGTCCCCAGGCCCCGTCCCACGCTCCGCGGTGGCTCTGGAGCTGGCCTTGTCCCCCCTGCTCCCCACACTTTGCACACAGGCATATCCCCAACCCGACAGCCGTAAATTAATGAAAAAGCCACATCCCCTGCTCTAATTCCTAGGGAAAGAGTGATGAGAGGCCTTAAACATGATTGCTTTCTATCTGTATATGTGCTTAAAGACTGTAAAATAAATTAATGGGGAAATCTAAAACATAATGATATGGATTCCCCACTGAACAGGTGTTTTTTCCATCCATGAAATTACAAGTTGCCAGGAAAAGACATGGGCCCAGATCAGTTTTATTTCAGTCTCAGCTCCTTCCATTAAAATAATAACAGGCTTTTTGTTCCTGAAGCTGTAATTAAACAAGTACTCTGGAAGGAAGACCTACAGCTTGTTGTACTGGAAATAAAAGGGAAGCTACAGAAAACTATTCGGATTGGCCGCTCCCGCTTATTTTTCTCCTTCTCCCAGCCTCCTGGTGTGACTTTCTAGATCAAGTTCTCATTTCACACTGCTGGATTTATTGCTTATTTGTTTCTTTTTCTTTTTTTTTTTCTCTCTTTTTTTTTTTTTTAATAGAGAACATGTAATTATTGACATACACTTAAAATCCAGCCAGCAGATGTGAAGTGGAAATGCCTTTGTGGCTCCAGCGCCCTCCGTGTGTGACAGTGACACTCAGAGCAAGCCCACGCGCGGCAGTGACCACCACGTCCCGCGTATGAGCGATGGTTTCTGCTCTGAAACATCTAATATAACATATTGTGTGAAAAAGCGAAAACCCACGAGTGCTGTCGCTGCATATTTATGGTGTAAAATAAGTGTTAGCATGTGGGAGAGTTCTGAAGGCAAAAAAAGGCCACGGTTTCAACCAAATTTAGCACAACCGACTGTTGGAGAATCTAGGATTTACAGGAGACACGCACACTTTTCATTACGACACAAGTCACTTAACCTGCTTGTAACCCCTATAAATAAAGGGCCTTCAACACACATGACAGGAGAGCAGCAACGTAAGCAAAAGGCACGATGTAACTTCAAATTTAAAGATTTAAAACATTGTTAGAGATAGAAAATAATGAAAAAAATTTGACTCCAATGCCCATTCCCTTTTTGGAGTGGTGGAATACAATTTATGAGGCTACAGGATAATGCTTGGGAGAACAGGGGATACTGAGTGAAGATAATTACTAATAACCAGTTTATGGGGAATTCTTCACTTGCATGTGGAGTGCAAAATTTTACGTTACAAAATAAAACAGGAAACATTTATGACTAGAACACTCTACTAATCTGTGCACTGCCCTACAATCATCTAGCTCAACAAGGGTGCCAATTACTAGGATTTACTTGATTTAGCAATACAATTGAAATACAAAACAATGTAGGAACTAAGTGGTTAGAGGAGAGAGTTACTGAAGCAGCGGAGCCCCTGCCACCAAGGAAAGACTCTATCAGCAAGCGCTGCAGGCTGAGCCCCAGGCATGACCGGTGTCAGCTGCACTTCAAGTCTAAGTCCTGCTCACGCTGCCCTTGCTGACACTGCGCCAGGAATCAAACCAGGAGCCTTCGCAACAGCAGCACGAACTGCTGAGCACGAGCAAGGCTTTGTACGCAGGGTGGAGAGAGGCCGAGGTCACGCAGGACAGGCCATGGCTCACAAAGCCACCAGAGTCACACGGCATCCATCCTTGGGTGTAGTAAACCACTATCTGCTTACACCGCTTTTCTTACACCTGTTAGACAGTTCTGGGACCTGTCACTCCCGTTACAAAGCGGTTAGTTGCACAAACAACTCACCTCAAGCAACTGGAACTGGTAGCCAAAAGGGGGCCAACAGTGTTGTAAAGAGCATAGCTCTCCACGTGGCCCTAGGCTGGAGGAGCCCACGGGGGCGCAGAAAGAGCCCTCAGAGGCTCCTGCAACCCAAAGCCCAACTGAGAACCAAGCACAGTCCACGAGTTGGGCAGTGCAGACGGTCGCAGCTGGCCCTGATGGGGCAGGAGTCCCTGGTAGCTAATTACTCTTGTGGGGACAACACTCAATAATGTTTTTCCTCACTGTATTATTACGATTGTATCATTAAATGCAAAGCACGCACGTCCTCTTGTTTCAACATTTTCCCTTCTGCTGAGAGGTCGTACACATTGCTACCAGCACAAGCAAAACTTTTTCTGTGTATTCAAATATCCTTACGTTCCCAGAATACTGATGAAATTCATTTGCTTGCTCAGAGCACCATCTTTGCTTTCTTTAAATTAAGATCTGCATGTATCCTTTTGTCTTTCAACGAGAGAGACTCGAACTGCCCATTTTCCCCAAAACATCATTGTTTTTCCAAGTGCATCTTTTATTAAATTGCCCTGATGCACAAATCAGCCTCCTTGCTTTCTAACTAAATGAGCTCCTCTTGCACAACAAACTATCTGCTATATGTTTTTGTTAGCTATAACCAAGGTACACTTTAACCCTGAGAAAAACAGATAAAACATATTCAAGGAAACAAGCAGAAAAGCAGAACTTTCTTATCTGCTACATTTCTGTATTTCGACATGTCAATGGGGACGGATTGAAACAACAGGTAGAAGAAACCAGCAGGCCAGGTCGAGGCCAGGCTGAGTGGCCACAGGGCTAAGCAAGGGCACTGAGCACAACAGAGAGAGGCAAAGCCCAAACATCGTGTCCCAGATAGGGTCCAACAAAGCCCCTGAGCTTGTGAATCTCCCCGAAGCCTCTCCTGACATTAATGCAGCAGGGAGTCACTCCTGGGTAATAACTGGTGTAAAGATTTCCAGTGCACTTCGCCCCCGGCTATGAGGAGCCTTCAGTGAACGGTAACTGGCAGCAGCAAGAACACAATTTTCCAGCCATTTGGTCCAGAGAGGGTAATTTCTTTCTAGACATTGGCAAATAGACACTGAAGTCCTTTTTAATTCAAAATATACAATGTTTGGCCAGAGCAGGAAAACCGGGCAAGAAATAAAAGCAGCACAGGCTTCAGTGGAAAACTGATGAACTCACACTCAACTAGTTGCCACATTGCCCTGTCTGTTACAGCTACAGAGCACCCTGGAATTATTGTAAATATGAAACAAATTAGATGATATACTGACAATTAAACATACACTGCATAAAGAACTTACTCCTGCTGTATCTGAATTGTTCCCCAGATTGTTTCCTAGCAGATACCTCCACATAAATGTCATGCTTTGGTTTTACCTTTCAGCTTCAAGATTAGGTTTCAAGTTAAAAGGGAAGGGCTGTGTTGCAAACTTCACAAAGTGAGGTGCAAATAAAGCAGAGATAATTAGGAGCGTGCTGATGAGGGCTGCACAACAGAGAGGGCAGTTCTGCATTTGGTGCCTTGATGCAACAGCCCCTCTATGGCAAGGGGGCTCCACGAGCCGGTGTGGGGCCCCAAGGATGGTACCGGTACCGTGTTCATTTACCAGCGTGTAACGACGGGGCAGATGCAAACGGAGGTGCCGCCTGGTGATAAACGCTTAATATCATGTAAGGAAAGGTCCTCTCGGGAGACCGACTGCGTGTGCCCCTGCACACACCATGGAAATGCAGGGCAGCCCCTCGCCAGATGGAGGAGAGGAGGAGATCGACTCAGGCTCTGTAATTTAATGTTGTCTTTTTCAATAAATGGTAAAGATAGTTGGAAGCTCAGGGTACATAAATGCTGGAATTTATAGCTTTCCTTGTGACAGCTGCATGATATACAGCTCAATGGGAAGGCCACCACAATTAGCCTACTCTGTTGCTGCTTCCAGAATTATTTTATTGAAGGAAGGGAATGATAGGCAGTGTTTAGAAAGTGGGAAGTGACAGAGAACAAAGTCTGTCTTTAGAATCATTTCCCATATGTGTGTAAGTGTAACTAGCACAAACAGGCAACTCCTTTGTAGAAGGAGTGTCCGCCAGGAAATGTGACTTCAGGATCCTAACAAGGGGACTGCAGTACATGGCCTCTCTTTCCATTTCGCTACCATAATATTACCAGTTTCTTCTGTCACTGTCTATGACACTGTGAAAAGCTGCACAAACTCCCCCGGAGGCTCTTGTGCACAGAGCAAACTCACCAACATTTCTGGTGCTGCAAAGGGAATACAATCTGCTGCATGGAATTTAGGTGCCTTAGTACAACAGTAAGAACAGGTCGTACAGACAAGAGCGTGGAGGTTACATCAAGTAACTAGTAATTAGAAAGTTGCCCTTGTATAGCAGCAGTGAGAATCAAAAAGCATTTTGCAAACACTCCCAGTATTTGCCTTTTGTAGAGAAGGTAGCTGGGCATGGGCGGCAAGTACCTCGTCCAAGGTCACACTGAGAAGATCTTACAGTGGTCAAAACTGGGGAAATGCACAAGAGCAGACAAAGAATAGCTACACATGAAGCACGGGGCTCCCGACTACCATGCACATCCAGCTTTGCTGAACTCATAATTACCTTATACTGGCATTCTCTTATGTTTCTATCTATATTTCTCTCTTTAAGTGAGCTGTAATGCAGATCTACCTGTGTCAGGTTAGCGCTGCAATGCACTGCGCACACTGCCACGAGGGGCCTTGAGGAAGAAATATCAGGACCAGGCAGAAGGGCAGGTAGCAGAGAGATTTTGTGGGAAAAGAGGTATTTCAGAATGCAAAGCAGGTACTTTCTGTGTCTCCTAACACTAAGCCACTTCCTTGTCCAAGCAAGATAATTACTCCGTTTTTCTGGAGAGCTGATCCCTCACAGATTGACGCTGAATTTTTAGAGAGCTTTGAAAAATGTGGCACGCACTGTGTTTGTCTGAAATACCTAATGACTTACAGAAACATTTAACCACCTGCAAGAGAAAAATGCATGCCATATCATGAGTTTCTACATAATGGATTAAACTGAATTTGCTTTTACTGCCCTGCTTTTTAAAACGAAAGGGCCAGCGTTGCTGGAGGAGACCATTAGCTCATCCCATTCACCTGCTCCACACCGCACTCAGCGCATAGTTTGACACTTGTGCTCCAGACCTAAAGAAGGGCTCGTCTCTTTTCTCCAGCGCTGTCAGTTTGTCCAATAAAAGACTGTCTGGCAGCTTCACCTCTTCTGTAACCTCTCCTGAACGAGCTTTTTATAGAGATCTCAATGGTAGATAGAGTGAGAAAAGAATAAAGTTACAGCTGCTAACTTTTGGAGGAAATCATTGCACATCATTTTCAGCACAGCAAAGGTCAGGATGGAGCTGGCAGGGCTTCAAAGGCAAAAGCTGCCGTGGTTAAGCATGGTCACCCCAGGTCGGCGGGGAAGCTCCGCGCTGCTGAGCCCGCACCCAGCGCCTGGCACCCTGACCATCCTCCCTAGGGAAAGGGCCTAAGCCAAGGGAATTTCAGGTCTCCTCTTTTAACCTCGGTTCTCGTAATAATGGAACAAACATACGAATAACTCAATTACTCCATAAACAGATTTAATGCCATTTATCTTAGCATCCCACCTTTGAACCTAATAGATTTGATAACATCTGTAACATGCTTTGAAATCACAGCTTGTCTCACTACCTGTAAAGATAAGCAAGACAATAAGATTCTTGCGACCTACTCCCAGCAGTGATAATTTTGGTGTTTTGTTTTCTGTTTTTTCCCTGCAAAAACAGCACCAGCAGAAATTTCACTCAGCTCACGTGAAACCTCGGGGAGGAGTAAATGAATTGCTCTTTTATCACGTCTTATTAAGAATGCTCAGTATATAATCCATTCTTCACATTATGCTCTGTTGAAACAGTCAGATAATCATATTAACAAGGTGAATGGAAGAGGAGAGCAGCACGGTTAGTACCTGTCACTTCTGTAAAGGCAGATGTATGCACGCATAATACATATGTTTCTCAACCAGTACTTTAAAATAGTGGTTTTTAGAGTTTTGTATTGCACTAAGTAGCACTACGTACTGCCATAATACACTGTAACATTACTCAAGTGGCTGTCACAAATGAAAAGGAGGGTCCTTAGACATCTGAGGAAATTGCAGCTCCTATATTGTGGCAGTATTTCTTCTCCCCTGCCTTACTCCTCATTTCACCGCTGCACGGGGGAGGCAGCAGGAGCCTGGGGGAGGGAGAGGACCTTGGAGAAGGTCACACGAATGCAGGGGCATCGTGCAGACAGCACATCCAGCCAAGTGCAAATGGGAATTTTAGGCTCTGGGATTAAGCATCTTCACCTTTTGTTGATATACAAGTATCAAACAGTAAAGTACATCTACATAATACGTATTATGCAGCTTTATTTTTGTCACAGCCGCCTTCTAGCTGAATGCACAAACCACTCTGACTCTACTGTCATGATTTATTCTATCGTCCAAAAACTGCCAGTAAAAGGGAGCCATTTATCTGCAGTTTGGCAAGATAGAGTCACTATTTATTTCACACCAGAGAACACTTCAAGTGTCCTGTGTTGCTCCCTTGTGCAAGAAATTCAGACCGAGCCTTGTGGCTCTCCAATCTCCTCTGTCATTCCCGTTCTCCATCTGAACACTTGCCATGGTCCCTGCTACCTGCTCTTTGCCCAGTGGCAGCAGGAGGGTCACCAAGTGACTTTACCCTTTTGGTCTTCAAGTTGTGGTCTTTACCAGTCAGCAAATAAAGTGTCACATCACCCTGAGGTGTAGGATCTTTGTAACAAGAGGGCACAGGCAACCTCTCCCTGGCTAGCACTGTACTTACTGTGTAAGGGCAGAGTTGTTACTACAC
Organism: Rhynchotus rufescens; assembly: GCA_032273925.1. Classification (NCBI taxonomy): domain Eukaryota; kingdom Metazoa; phylum Chordata; class Aves; order Tinamiformes; family Tinamidae; genus Rhynchotus; species Rhynchotus rufescens. Next base: position 42,636 of record JAVCKT010022895.1, read on the forward strand.
AAGTGAGGATTTTATAATACAATTTCTCCCCTAGATCCTCAACATATCTGACTTGGGCAGCAAGTGTGCCTTCCAGCACTTACAAGAATGTTCTGACAGCAAAAGGAAAACAACCATTTAGTTTAGTTATGGACTCCCTGGATTTTTAAATTTCTCACTTAACACGGTCAAGGCTTTCCTTACGCCTTTACACTTCCCAATGGCAGTTTTCCCTCTCCCACCCGCAGCTTCGGGAAGGAGCCATTACCTTCTCTTTCTTTCTGCTTCAAGGGCTTCCACTGAATCATGAAATACCCTGTCTTTGCCAGTCTTCGGGAACTTTGCTGTAGTGCTCCCACTGGATTTGTTCATCAAAGGTCACCAACCTCACGCAGCTGCTAATAACGGCAGCAGCTCCACGCTGCTGTGCTGCCAAAATCCTGTGTATGCAGCTGCTGGCTGCAGCCACGGCTCTGCTCCCGCTCTGAGGGGAGATAATCTGCACAGCAGCATTTCACTGGGAAGCAGCTGTGCAAGTGCTGATGCTCTGCTGCAACTTCCTTTTTAAGGAGAAAAGTCATTTAGTTGAGAGCCTAAATAAGGTGTGAGGAACTCTGGTTGCTGTTCCAGTGCTGGTCAGTCAACTCACTCATGTGCTGTACTCCCTTACAACTTGCTTACTCCCCTGCCTGTGCTGGTAAGGACACTCATGCACAATATATGTGCATATTGGTGAGATCTGACATGTGCAAACGTGCCAATATGTGAATGCATTTACACACACAAAACCAGCAGCTTGCATATAGAACACTGTTCCAAGCATGTCGTTTTTTCCTGAAGCACTGACAAACCTCCTTAAGAAGTAGCCAGTAAGGCAAGCAAGCTAATCAGTCCACAGCTACTATTAAGTCTAAAACAATCTCCAGCTGAAATGTGATTAATCCATGCATGACAGCTTAAAGGTCAAAGCTAGAATGCAGAGCTTCTTGACTGCAAAGAAAGAACTGACTTATTTTTATCTCTTCTTTAAAAATTACAGCAGCCATGAAGTGGCTCAAGGAGCAAAGTAATGAACGTCATAAACCTGCCTCATAAAAATGGCATTCATGCAGTAATACAGCAGGTCAGATGAGCAGGGAACATTTCATTAAAAATTCCCCTTCTTGCCTACCCAAGAGAGACTTAAAACTAATCATATAAAATGGCTGAGTGACACCATTAACGAGCATTAATATTTTAAAGCTTTAATAGTACAACAGAGCTAGGCTGTTATATCAAAATTATACAACCTTATTAGACAGTGCACTTGGCTGTATTGTACTTGAACTGTCAGTAGCCCTGATTGGAAATATTAAGGCGGCCACGAACCAGAGCACACACACTTCAGCTCTTGTTTGTCCACACTTGGAAGGCACCGTATTTCCTGACACGTGCCAAATTCTGGCCAGTCTTGTGAGGAACACACTGATTTACCTTACCCGTACCATAGAAGCGAGGTATTTACTGTGAGATTAGGAAAGGTTTGGTTTCACAAAAAGATAGCACTATTGTAAGATACTGATTCACATCCTTGCAACCTGGATTACTATTTTGCACAAAATCAGCATAACCAGGTGTGCAGGAAAGCATCTTCTGGACTTCCCTTCTGCAAAAGGACTGCTAACACTGGGGGAAGCAGCATGTGCACAGAGCCTCAGCTCCGTGATGAAGGTAAATGCCACCCATATTCTTCTTCTGGGGACAAGCAGGGATCGAGCTGGCAACCTGAGCTAGGAGCTTCCCTAGAAGGGATCAGCAGCTGACAAATGCAGCTGCAATCCTGCAGGACACAACCACTTACCGAACAATAGTTCCCAACTTTCCTTGTGGCAAAAGAAAATCTTCATCATTCTGCTCTGATATTAAACCCACAAAACAATTGCAGAAGGTGACATAGCCAAGAGCAAGGTTTATAGTTACTGGTTTATAGCATTTCTGTGATGAGTGCAGCTCCTAGCAAAACTGAAAACAAATTTAAAAAACCCTCAGAAACACTTACTACCCTCCAGCTCCTCAGGATCCTGAACGGTTGTTGCTCTTGTCTATGGATGTTGTACTTTCAATACACACAAAACCAGTAGCAACCAACAGTTCCCCTCTTCTAAACCATAATGATTTGTAGGACAGTAATTAACCAGCTCTGACAATAATGTATATTCTGCATTGCAACCTTCGCAGGCATCCTACTTTAGGAACATCTGAAAGCTCAGCAAAGTTATCATTTAAGAGAACCTCTTAATTACTCTGGCATTATAATGAATGTTTCTCATAGGCACCCAGCTGTTTTGTTTCCTCTTATATAGAGGCAGAGAAACGGATTGCTCAACAACTGCCTGAGTGATAAGACACTGGTATTCTTAAGATTGAAGAGATAATGTTGATGAGTATGAGCTATTTCCCTCTCCCTAAATGCTATAATTTTAGTGAGCAATTTAAGAAGGGATTTCTTAGACAAGAGATTCGAATGGTAGGAGCTGACTCAATACTGGTTACTTAGACAATGTTTATAGTAAATTGATGCAATACTTTTCCAAGAGAAAAGAGATTCACAAAAACTGCAGTAATCTAGTACTTGACAGTCTTATCGTTGTTAAACACGACACACAATTCTCATCACCGCTGCTTTTTCCTTTTTGTAAAAGAGCAAGTGGAAGGAAGTGTTAATATCCACACATCTGTACTTGCTACTGGGCTGAGATAACAACTCTTTCTTGGCTAAAGATGGAGATTACTTGGGTCTGTTGAAGGAATCATTATTAAGCTGCACCCCCCAAGCACACAAACACCTCACGGGATGGCATCTGTGGAGTCACGTCATTAACTGGCTCAAACCAGGCAAAGATGCCACCATAGGCCTACCCTCCCAATGAGAAAAGACAACTAAAGGCAAGAAATGGACAGCAGCAATGGCTGGGTAAGAGGATGAAGGGTTTTGAATTCAACATTACGCTCTCAGTATACACCTGTGGTAGCCCTGCAAGACTCGGTTCATTCGCTTATCTGGAACAAATCACTTGGTTGATATATAAACATAACTCTTCAGTACTGCTTGGTTCTGTTTCCAGATCACAAGCATTAATATCAGTCTTAAGTTAAGACTAGCTGGTCAGGCTATAAGTTTTCTGTTCAATACACTGATTAAAAAAAAAAAGTTACTGCACTGATGTATTGCTGTGAAGCATGACCAGACACTACATGACAGAGCAGAGAAGAATCCATCACTTTGTGTGCAACAGCTTTGGGGCCTCATAAAGATCGTGGTCAGCTCTGGACCTTCCTGAATTACAGTGGTGTTACTCAACTGGAGAGAGCCAACGAGCCAAAATAATTAGGGAACTGAAGCGATCTATCCATGACTTACGGCAGGAGGAACTGAACAAGAAGGCCTTGACACCAATAACTATGTAGTATATTGCCCTGAAAACAATGCTGGGAATAACTACAACTAACAACATATTGGATGGTTAGCAGCAAAACAAAAAAAAAAAAAAAAAGAAGAAAATTTAAGACTGCTATTTTGGCTTGTGTGTAATGAAGCAATAAGCAGGTTCATTAAATGAAAGAAAATTTAGCACAACGTTCAGCACGTTCCCAGGGAAAGAAGAGGTCGCTGCTGCTGTGGCCACGCGAAGTCAGACCGCGATGGGCGCTACCAATGGGCTTGTAAGGGCAGAACGCAGGCAAACCATCCTTTCCACCTACATTTTCCACTATCATTTTAAATATAAATAAGACCAGCCTGTAAACAACCTCACTTACAGTGCGAAAATAAAATAACATACAAAACAAGGCCTTCCATTTATGCCTCCCTGAGGATTCCCTGAGCCCTCCTTCTCGGATACGCAGGGAAGCTGCAAAAGGGCCTGTTCTTGAGTGGCACCGAGGATGAGATGGGGACAGCAGCAGGGCATCAATCCAGCCCGACAGAACCAGCCTGTCCTTTTTATTCAAAAGCCCATTCTGCATTCCCAAGCATGCTGCTCCGGTTTAACGCAACGGCGCTCGCGCGCTCCCATATAACACCTCAGCTCCGTGCAAGGACACGCGAAGCCTGCCAGCCTTTTACGCAATTTATTTCTTTATCTAATAAATCAAGCCAGGCCTTTCTGAGGAAAGCATCGCTCCTTGCGAAGGAGTGAAGAACCGCCTCATTTGACAGTGCAAGGGAGGGGAAAAAAAACCCTAATGGGGGAGCGAGCTTCATTTCAAGGTGACACTAAGCGGAGCGCGGGGCGGCAGCAGATTGGTATGCGGCGAATCCGCGCGCGGCCGCCACGAGACTCCTCCAAATTGAGGGAGTCTCACTCCATTAATTCAAAAACCGATTGAGGTGGAGGGAAAGTAGAGCAATATGCATTATGTATTTGTTACAAAACTATTGTGTCAAAGCAATATTTAGTGGTAAATTATGGCACTATCAGGAGGAGGATGCCACATACATAAATCAATTTGTCTCCTCTGCTGGCAGGAGTGTGACAAAAAGATAAGAGCTCATCAGGGCCATTATTTCAGTAGGCTGGAGGAGGAGGAGGGACCTGGAGGAGGGAAGAGCTGCCAGAGAGGCAAATGCAGCCTCAGATTGTGAGCACAAGACCAGGGAGGCCTCTGCCTTGGACGGGCAGAGTGAAGATGCTACCGCTGAGCTGCAACCAAGACACAACCCCGGCAAGAGGGGCTGTTCTGTGCGAACAGGAGAGGGACGGGGAGGACAGCGACCGCCACCTCCTCCGTATTTCTACAGACAGCTTGAAAAATTGATAAAGATTCGAACAATAATATTTGTAGTGGCAGAGAAATTTAAAAAAATACGGGTTTATTGGAATAAAGGGAAGTACAAATAGCACCGTGCTAAATGGTAATTATGCCTTTATGGAAATATCCTGTTAATTACTAGGTCATTTTTTTGTTTTACAATTGAGTTGTCAATTTGCAGCTAATTTAGGCCATGGCAGCCTAATAGCTATTTACCGACCACAACTGCCTGGCTGGGAGGAGCACGGGGCCTCCGGGCACCAGATGCTGCTTTGGGAGCCCTGGAGGTAGAACAGCTAAAACAGCCTCGAGCAGGAGAGACCCAGAAGGAGGCTCCTTCACCTGCTCCTACCCTGCAGCCCACCCCTAGCCCACTTAGCTCTGTGCCCTGGTAACAGAGCAGCACGCTGGAGGAGATCCCACACAAAATCCGAATTAGCCCTGTCTCTAGGAGGACGGCGCCGCTCTAGGAGCAGACTGCTGGGCCTGGTGCATGCAGTGGTGCTGAGGTAGGGTGCCCAGAGCAGGCGTCAGCGGAGGGGACAG
>JAVCKT010022895.1:56134-71585 GCA_032273925.1 Rhynchotus rufescens
GAAGGCACGAGGCAGGGGAAGGCTCAACAGTAAGAGGGAAGGTGAAAGATGGGGAAATCCAAAAAGGGAAATGAGAACCTCTTCCGATGTGTTGCTCTGTGCTGTGACGGCTCCCTCCTGCAGCCGGAGCGGGTGTGCGGAGCGGGAGCGCGGCGCGGAGCGAGCGCCAGGCGCGCGGGCGGCCGGGGGGCTCCGCAGCGGCCCCGCTGCGACGCACCACGACCCGCGCTCGGCACCGAGACACTCACACCCCGACTCCTCTGGGAAATCAGCGGAATTGAAATTATCAGGTACAATAAACAGTAAGAAATGAGCAAGATGCTCCGTGGCTGAAGGACGTATTAATTGGTAGGTTAAGTAAATATGCTGTATGTTTTTTTTATTTCAGTCAAAGGCCACGTGATCTTTGTGACATGGAGGAAGAATCCAGCAGGAGAACAATCGTCAAAGCCTTAAATTTCTAAATACAGCAAAAACACTGCTCATGGTAATGTAACTTCCACTGAGCACACTAAGGGCTGCTGCTCAAGGGTGGATATTTACTAAATGCAAAGCGCTGCACATCAGAATATCGGGACATACTGTATATATGAAAACAAAGACGTTTTCAGCGGGAGAATTTCAAAATCCAATGCACACTCTGTCCAACAGCTGTGATTTCCCTTGCCATGGGCAGAGATCCCATCACAGCACTGAAGGGGAACGTGGAGAAGATTGGAGGCTTCCTGCATCGTCCTGCGTGTTCATTGCAGTGACAGTGACCCACGTGCAACCACCCACCCTTGGAAAGGGGCATCTCACTGGCTGCATCAATCAGGTCATTTTACAGAGAGGGACCCCGGGAAGATGAACCTCAAATCTATTCATTGCTGTCAGTAGAAAGCCTCAAACCTTGAGCTACCTATACAAGTAACATTTTTCTTTTTTTCCATTAAAACTTGTCTGACTAACAAACTCTATGCTATTTAAACATGAGTCAGAGGAAAGATCAGATAAGAGAAACAGCAAAACAACTACTTTAAAAAGTGCCAGTTCCAGTGGGAATGATCCTGGCCAGAAGACAAGGAGTCCCGGATTCCCCACCTAATCCTGCCATTTTCCTCTGTTACTATATGACCACGTAAATCACCAGCTCTTTTTGCCCTACCAGCTGTATCTTGGCAACAGAATTTAAACTCTTTCTAAAGGTCAGTCTTTAATCATGCAACTGAGCAGCCGCTACTGCAATGGGCACAGCCTTGTGAAGGTCCATGATGAAGTCCTTCACAACAAGCAAACAGCCACAACTAAATATTTTAGAGTTACAGATAAATTATCCTCTTCCACACCCGCCTCATAATCCATCACAGTCTATTTCGACTTGAATTTAAAGCAGGACCCATACAAGGGTTTTCTCTTTTTAATGTACATGACCACTTGCCAAGGTAGCCTGCTTGCACACATTCCCTATGTGGAAAATGTCAGAGTTTCCAGCACAGAATACTCCATAAAAGCATCTCAGTGCTACAATGCAAGATCCTGATCTCAGTCTTGCTGGTGTAAATCTATTATAATTTCATAATTTCACATTCTTAATTTGCGAGAACACCACTGGGGTCTATTTACGTTGCTTTCTTCTACAGCCTGTTAGGTGAGAATTATAGTCGTGTTGTCCAAAGTACACCCTAATCTTCTCTGCATCCATTAGTGGCTTAAGAAAAATAATCAGACTGTCCAATCAACCTAGCAGATAATGCACAAGCCATCGTTTACACGTTATCCCTTTCTGCGATACTGTGATTTCCACCTGCCCCAGGGTAATACACTATCAGTATTAGCAATTTTCCTTGTAAATTAATCAGAACCACCTAGCAAATAATTACAAACTTCTCTTCCAAATCTATTATCTTCAAGTTTAAACGTGGGCAGATGGTAGGCCTTAGGGCATGTTTTATTCCAGGTATGGAATTAATTGATGATTTCTCACATTATAAACAGAGAACTTCTTATTATTGTTTAACCTCTAATTTTTTCCTCCTCTCATCCTATTAATGTTCATGCTAGGTAAATGTCTAGCAGCAATGAATGCTATGCTATATTATGTGAATTTTAAATACTTGGCCAATTTTGGTTCAGGTACATTCTGAATCACACACACGCCGCTTACCAGCATGCTGAGATTCAACACTTCTCTGCAATACTTGTTCTCAAATGGATAAGATTTAATTCATTCCTCAGGCTGCCTGCCCTTGAGTGGAGTTGGACTCTTCTCCAAATAGGACTATGACATATGCCCACTAGTTCCAGAATATAAATAGCCCAAGTATAAGACATTTGGGTTTGAAAATTGATTTTTTCCTTCAAATTGATACCCTGGAGGTGAGAACTGATTACTCATTAATTAGTTAAGTTTTCAGTGAGAAGAGGACCCTTGGACCTCTGGACAACGGGGAGAGGAGCTCCTGGAACAGCTGGTCCAACTACCCCTTGAATGTGTAACCTTTATAATGCAGAAAGCTTTTTCTCATTAAACTGGGGAACTGTCCTTAAAAGCAGAGCATAAAAGCAGGCTCATGCAGTGGCTTCCCCTGCCTGCTCCACAGGTTCTGAGTCTCAGGCTTAGACATCCAGGGAGCTAGGAAGTCTCCATCCAATTTGAACACTCGCCTATTATAAAGTTATACAAGTGCCGAGGTTTGCCTTGAAGGCAGCAGGGTTGCACCACATCATTTAAGCCCATCAGATCAATTAAAACAGTTTTGTAATTAAGAATGTCTTTCACGCTCAATATCTGTTCCTCTGAACTGTGTGGTACTTGCTATTCTTTATTCCTTATAAATTGGAGATATATCAAGAGCAAAACCATTGGATCTGTGCTATTATGAGCTTAAAGATCTACGGCATTTTAAACGAGTTGGAAGTGAGCAGATCGCAGGCATCGAGGGTCCAGCATCAACAGACCAACACTGTTATTCATGTTACTCTATGCAGAGATGGAATTCCTTCTACAATAAATAAATAAATACCTCTTTACAGATCAGAGCCATGCAGCAAAACACAGGGAGCTTCCTTTTCACTGCTTTCTCCCTGTATTATTTTTCTTCATGACTTCCTCATTTGGAACTTCTCCTATTCCAACACATACCCAAGTTAAAACAAGCTTCTGCATTCGTATGTATTGGCTTTTTCCTAGAACAAAGAGGTGGAAACCAACTCAAAATCAATGAAAATATCAGAGAGATTTTCTGCACAAGAAAATACTAAACTAATACTACACCTAGGGAAAACCCTAGTCAAACTGCGGCTGAATGTTCATAGACATCCTCAGGAACTACACAAGTGCTCAGATAAAGCCTGGGTAACAGATCCAACCACGGTAAGAACGGAAAGCTTTGTTCCTGCTCTTCATTTGAGGGAGATCTAATTCTTTGTCAGGAATTCATGACCAACGAAAAGCAATCAGAACAACTTCACTGGGTAAAAGCCAGAAAAAAAAGACAGTGTTTAATAATGTATAACACCGATCACGGTGCATTCCCAAGACTAAGAGCCAGTGCCAGTCTCTAGCAAACAAACCATTATGACTTTATTAATAGAAGATGTCTGATGCGCAAGGAATATAACTAATTTAAACAAGCTATTGCACTGGCCAAGGTTTTCAGAAGCAATTATTTTGCTAACTTTTCCTCCATCTGCAACTCCAGATCCTTCCAGAGAAGCCTTGCCTGCAGAATACGAAGAGCTCCAAAGAGTGACATACGCTCTAAAAGTAGAGGCAACTGAAATGCCAAGCACTTCTCACAGTGACAGTGGCCACGGGTGGGAAATTGGGGCTCAAGCAATGACTTACCAAATTACTAGGTATTTTAAGGTGATGGAGAAGGGAGCTGGAAGCTTAGAAAGAGGGCAAGCAAGATTATCAGAGCTTTCACAAGGCAAATTTAACTTCCTTGCATAGAAAAATTTGATTTTGTTTATCTAAGTAAGGAAGCTTCTATTATCTCTCTCAGAGTCTTTGCTGACCACAATGCATTAGGTAATGCTTCAAGTGACTTAATCTAAGCAGGTATTCTCTCAAAAATACATCCCTCTGAAGACAAATGCAAGCCCTTTGAGGACAAGCAGGATTATTTAATGATATTTTTTAAAATAAAAATGAGGATAGATGCATCTGAATTCCATAGTTAAAGGGTTAATTATATGCATGATAAAACTAAGTTTTATGTTTTACAGAACACACCCAACCCCTGTAATCTCCTCGTAAATAAAAGAGCTGGCGATAAGGAAAGCTGCAGGCAGGAGAGCGACTCACCATCTTTAATGGGCAGTTATATGATATTCTGCTATTACATTGGCAGTAAATCAGCAGAAACATCTTTTATAGAGTTCTAGTTTTTATGATGTCATTAACTTTCTTCCTTATACTTAAGGGATAATGAAATAAAGTCATGAGGAGGGATCAAAGGATGAGCCCGAACTGTGTAGTTTGAAATAGCCACAGGGGAATCAATTTTGCCCACACTTTCTTGCAGACATTTTGATGGTGGAGAGGAGGGAAGAGCGGAGGAGGCAAGACAGACCACAAAACTTTTGGCAAACCCTGAGCAGCACACATATTAATGAGCTGTTTTATGAGGAGAGTTCTTTAAGCAACATTACTGTGGCCTCAAAACACAGCAATTTAGCAATAACTTAAGCACACAAAGTGGTGGGAGCAACACCGTGTTCAAAGAAGCTGCAGGAGCGGCTGCAAAGTTAGAACCCCCATACTGGAAAGGGGCCAGGTACAACAGCATCATTTCATCCTCTTGTATAATTAGAAAGAGCGAGTAGGATGTCGATCAATAAGGTAATGCACGGCACACAATAACCAGCAGGCCTCATTAAACTGAGGCAGTAACACTGGAAAGTTATGACAGTTATGAACCATTTAGGTCAAGTCAGGCATCAATCTGACAAATGGAAGAAAATCTTGCCAGCAGATCTGTGTCTAATTAAAAAAAATAAATATATGAGCAAACCTCCCCCTACCTAGTGTCAGGCACTCTGATTAAAATGACTCCAGTAGCGATTACACTGTGTCTGTCAGACCCAGTCTGAGAAAGAGGTTGAAGTTTCTGGGTTTTTTGTTGATACCCAGAAGTAGCTTTCGGAGGCATCCCAATGAGGGACCAGCTCTAGACTCCTTTTCAGAGACGCAGTGGGGGAAACAAGAGGACTCCAAAGCCCCTTCTGTTGACTGCCTTCACTGGGCGAATGGAGAACCTGAACTCTTCTCACTCCTGGCACACTCAACTGGTTCTGCTCATGTTCAGATCTGTACTTGGATTATCCCAAACAGGACAAAGCAGATTTTTCACTGTTTATGAGCAAGGTAAGTTATCAAACCAGTACCAAAGTAAGAAGAACTGTTACACTGCCATGACTAGCCTTCAGTCTACCAGTAACGTCACTGCTCTGCAAGAGGATTCCCGAGGAGGGCAGGGAGGCAGTCTCAGAAAATAATTTTAACATAAAAAGGCCAGAAGAAGTCTGCCAGTCACTGGGAGGGGAGTCCTTAAGAATCATCTTTTTAGGATCAGCTACTTGGATACCTTTTCTCAAGTTTCTCCTGAAGAACAGAGCTAAGATGGGATGTGTGACACCTGGTAGAGGTCTGTGGGTGACAGACTATGACAAGGCAAGTCACTTGCAGTTTCTGATTTACAACGCTGTGCAAAAGTCAGAGCCTACTTTGCATAGATGACCAAAAATAACTGGTCTGTCTTTCAAGTTCTACAAAAAGATGCTTTTCTCCACTGCAAAAAATGAAATTTTCCTGAGGTATAAGGAGATTTTTTTCCCCCCAGTATCACAAAGCATTTACCATATATATTAGCTTAGATTTAAGGAGGAGATGCCATTTTCAACTGCTTGTAACTGTTTTACAGTGGCAGAGTTCAGGGATGATCCCAAACTCTGTGAGGTAAAGAGTGTCTATTGACACCTCAGAGCACCTGGAGCACTGCTCTCCATGCCAACCCGTGATGCCTTCCTCTTGTCTCATGACCATTTATTCCATTTACTTACTTGAGGGATTTGTTCAGCTTCTGCAGAACTGCTTCCGAAAGTCGTATCTACAAGATATGGCCCAAACAGGACCTAATGTTCACATTAAAACTATTGATTATCAGCTTTCTGAGGACAAATAACATGAAACAACGGCAGGCCTAAACAACAACTTCATTCTTGATCATTCCTTACTATTCATTGCACTCACCTCCCATTAGAAAGGAGATGTGGTGCCTTCTCACTGAAAGAATATGTCCAGTATTGGTTGGGCTGTTTCTTAACACGCAAATCGTATGCAGCCTGGGTTGCCTGCTTCTCATGACCCAATATTTTCTTTCACTTTGCTTAGAAGGTTTTGCCACAGAATTGAAGATGCAAAAGTTAATTAGTTTGTTTCAGAGATTTGCACGACTGTGTGGGAAACTGTACATCAGTGCGTTTGCCTGCAAAAATGGTGGTCAATTAGCAAAAACAGTAGCTAGCAACATGGGGCACCCTATTTTCCAGAAGCCACTTCTCAGCAAAACACTAGCCATGCTTTACAGCAAGGAGCAGACACGACATCACTTAAGATTCCGGGGGCTGCTCTGCTCAAGTACCGCACAGCTTGCGGCAAAGGGCCGGCTCCACTCATCCTTCCATTCAAATTGAAACTGTCTTTATTCTGATATATGCACGTAGCAGTGCAATGCAAGAGTAACCAATCCTGCCTCCCACTGAATAATAACTGTATGTCAAAGTGCCCGTCCATCTCCTCCCTGAGCATCTGCCTCCTGCTTCCCACCCTCCTGGAAGCTGCATTTATGTAGGAAGTTCAAACCTGGCAATGCAGTATTTAGGTACTGAAGGAAGCTCTACCAGGGTTATTAAAGAAAGAGAGGCGAGGGAATGCAGGAGCTAATCTTATGCACTACAACTCCTACTGAGGATAAGAAACTGAGTTATCACAGTGTTTCTCATAGGGTTTTATGCATTCAAACTTCTCTAAATGAGGGACTGCACCAGGCATCGAACGTAGTCATATAGATGATTGTATACCATTACCTAAAATTGAACTGAGTCTGTTCAACCTACCCTGCACTCCAATTTGTCACAGAAACAGTTTTCCTAGCCCATTCACATAATGAATGTGGATATGAAGTTAATGCCAAGGAAGATAAGCACCCTCAGGGTTATTTAAGCCTACCCTTCTCTGTCATTCTCTGCATTATTTCTTAGGCAGCATTATATAGTAGATTCAAAAAACCTAAAGCACAGGGGGAAACTGAGTAGAGGAACGTAATCAAGATGTGATGCCAGCATTTATAGTGACCTTGCTGGATGAAAGATTTTTACTGCTACCTATTTCATAACCTATTAGGATCAATCTCAGAATGTGTTTTGTTTTCAGAGGATACTGAAGGACATATAGCACTGATATATTCTGTCATGTTACAGAAAACTTCTAAAATTCATCATATGTACCATATGCACCTAATGAAGTATAAAATACCAAGTTCCATAAAGTAAAAAATAGTATTTCAGAAGCCCAGTGCTTTGTTAGGATACTTGATGAAATCTTGCCCTACTGCAATGAATGGCTTAGCACCATGCAGGTCAGAATTTCACTCTCTTGATTATCTTCTTTTAGCTTAAGTTAGGAAGTTTTGTAAAGTTCTTCTGAATGTGTTTTTCAAATTCTGCCTGATCTTGCTGTATTTATGCACATGCGAGATTGGCACAGGACCTCTGTACATTCTTTCCTGATGGAAAATAGACCATCCTCTTTCTTAAAATTTTACATTCACATTTTACATTCACAGTATCTAAACTGCAGAGAACTTCATCTCATTTCACAACCTATTACTTTTCTTGAAAGCTTTTAATCTTTTAACTTAACCCAGAGTCTTTCTAGTGTCCAAGTGCTAGTTCCTTCTTGCTAATTACTGTACCTCTCAGCTTAATCCCCCTAAATTCAGAACTGCGTAGTCAATACATATGTAAAGACTACTTTTAAATTACTGAAAACTATTAGGCACTTAAATCATTTTTATACGGTTTGCCTTAGGATTAGAAATGGCCAAATCCATTTGTTTATTTATTTAAGCTTAACTTATTTCAAGAGAGTAAAGCAACAAGAGCTTTTTCCAAGAGTGTAAAAATTGGTATTCAGTCAAGAATTAGATCCTTGGAAATACTAGCAATACAAATCACAGTACTGGATGTGGCAACACACGACATAGTCACGCACCTTAACACAGACTTTGCTGTAATGAAAGTTTCCAACTATAGTCATGAACATAGATGAAAATTACATTAAAGTGCAAGGTGAATAGCCCAGCTTCTCTGTTACGTCTCCAGCACATGCAGACAGGAACTACCTGTCAGGCCTGCCTCCCCACCAATACAGCCATTGAAGTTGTCCATCTTATCAAACCAAGCTGTGTTGCTCCCACTATAAAATTTTGCAAAATTCCTCATCACAAGCATGGCAGCAGTGCCCACGCTCTGCACCCAGCTCTGACACGGAAGGGCTCCTCAGAACCCACCAGGCTGGCCAAGGGCCCTTGAAATGCAAGGCTTGTAAAGTGGGAGGCTGAAAGCAGCAGAAGAGAATTAGGTGTCCGGTTCCCCCTGGGACCTCACGGTAATTAGTATCTACAATAAATACAAAGGGCCCATGCAATTAGTATGCAAAGATGCTTGTGCAAAAGGCAGGCTGGCTGAGATTTCATTTCTAGGACTTCCGCAGAGGTTTTAATTGTGCCCTACCACTTGCTTTCACCTTCAGTATTAGTCCACTGGAACCAGCCTCTATGCACAAGTCGGCAAGGCAACAAAATAGCATTTCCCTGCTCCCGAGGCCCTGATGTTCCTCAATTTGTGTGTGTAATGGTCTCTTCTCTGAAGGATTGCTAAGTGGCAAGAAGAAAACCTACGCCTGTCAAGTGCTAAGCATCACGGTTTCTTATGGCTCTACGGCTGAACATTACAACAGGATGAAGAATTAGCTGTGTCAAGGAGAAAATTTCCTACTGTCAAATTTGTTTAGTTACTCAGAGTTACAAATATGATTTCCTGCTACCAAAAATCAACTAGACAGCATTAAAAGTATAATTTGATACTCAGCTATAAATCTCTAATAAAGGTGTGGTGGAAATGATGTTATCCATATTAAAGATAAATCTCTATTTAAACATATATGCATTCAGGAGACTGAAAGATGCTGAAGAAAAAAGAGGCTCCCTATAAAGTCTCCCCTAGCAAACGCTAATTCCTTTTGCCGCCTGTTTAGCTGTTCTTTACATTTAACCATGCCGTTTTATTTATTATTCTCACTCTGAACTTTCACAGCATCTCTTTCATCAGCTAAACTCCCCCTTTCGAAACAAACATCTATTTGAACAAAAACAGTCTTTAAGAAGGGGGGTGAAAAAAAAAAAAAATCAAAGCATTTTTCCTGAAATGAAGTTTTCTGGACTGAATTACCCAGCCTACACCATAGCATGCTCAGCCACTGGAAATTATTTAGAAACAAGCGAAGGATGGGGCCAAAGGCCCGAGGCCTTTATCTGGGCCACATGATTGATGTGCCGCGGGCCCCGCTGCGCCTACCCCTGATTTTTATCTGTTGCTAGCAGCAACAGCGAGGGGCGCAGCGTGAGGCCCGCGGCGGCCGCGCCGCTGCGCCCGGCCCGCACACGGGGACGCACAAATAGGCTTTTCAGCCGGACAGGTCTCGTGGGGGGCTTTGACATAAAGGGCCCTTTGGAAAGGCTGGAATTGTCAGCCCTTTGATGGCCGCCCGCTGGGCCATTAGCTTCTGTTACTAATTTGTGGTGGCTGCGCGAGGGCGGCGCGGCGGGAACACCTGCGCGCGGCGCGGGGCCGCGCTGGGGAGGGCGAGCGGCCAGAAAGGACGAGCCATAACCCTGCCGGCTGCGGGGCGCATGACACCGGCTATTATCATTTTAAGCCATCAAAAACCCTGCTCTGAAACAACATCAAGCGGTCTGACTCCAACCTGAAAGAGCAAAGGAACCGGGGAAACGCAGAGCTAACAAGAGGCCGTCCCCAGCACGGTGGGCCTGGCTTCTGCAGAAGCTTCCAGGCCAAATCTCATTTATCAGGATACCGAGAAGAAAGGGCAGATTTAAGCATAAAGCACTGCCAGTGCTGTTAGTGAGCTTGAAATTCCACCAACCCCAATAGGCAGAGCATGAGGGTGCTCAGCACTCAGAATACAAACGCTATGCACGCCAAACGCCTGTGTGCACAGCATTCATGCAATGAGGGAAAAATAACGCCAAAGATAAAAACACTCACTGGAAATGCCAGCCCAAGAGCTCAAGAAATCCCTGTCAGGACTATTGGGTGGCTTAAACTTCCAGATTCCTGCTCTTTCCTACAGCTTTCCACGGGTAGATCACGTAGACCGTTCAAACCTTAGCAGAGCAGCCCAGTGGATGCGGCGCAGGTCTCCACGCCCCACGCCCGAGTGCACGGAGGCTCCGCGCGCAGCGCGTCCCAGATCGCCAGGCGAGATTATCTGCGCGCTGGGAACGCGGCGCCGACCTCCCGTCTCCTCGCCCGGCGCTTTGAACACAAACCCAGCTTCCTTTGTTGGTTAACATTCAGGATGCCAAAATTACAGGCCTTCACAACTAGCTTTCAAGATGAATGCAAAAGCAACTTTTGTGTTGCGTTTGTGCAAGCACCAGGAAAGTACATATTGCAAAATAACGCGCAATTCATACTACTATTGGCCACGGCAGCAACTAATGAGCACATGACTTTCAGGCTGAGTTTCATTCAAAAGCAATTTTTCCAACCAAATTATAAAGTCTACGCAAGTAAGAGGATCACTTACAACTCTCACAGTGCTGGGGTGTCACAAAAACCCTGCTTGAACAAAATCCAACAGGCATTGACACCAACACAACAACAAAGCAATTGCTACCTCAGCTGTCCCCAGAGGCAGCGAGCAGGCTGCGGTATGCATGCAAGCCCAAAACATGAGGCCTCCATCATGCAATCGTTAGTCTATTTTCAATTATATGCATAGGTCTCTTAGCCAATGATGATGATTCATTTATTTTAAAGCAAATCTGGATGAAAAACGATCAGCTGGGGAAGATACGGTGTGAAAAACACCAGGTTCAGTGAAAAGTTGCAGGCATCAGTCACGTCACAGTCCTGCTCAGCCTGTGGAGGGCTATTCCCTACAAGGACTCAGCTTTCTTGGGATTCCTGCAACTTTCCAGTGCTGCCAGTGACAGAGATGAAGAAACCCCACTGTTCTCGCACTCATTGTCCAAGGCCAATGAGGTGAGGAGCTGCCTGAACAGAACGCACACAAATATGTTTGCCCATGGAAAAGACGGGTCAGAGATAAGCGTGCGAGCAGATCAAACGCGAAACGTCCATAAAATGAAGCAGAAACCAGTCTTACCAGGGCTTGCTCTTTCACACCTCGCTCCTCTAGTAAATGAGACCCCACAAACCCAAAGCCCCTTTGGCCCCCCAAGCCTCGAGATAAAACTGAGGATGCCGGAGGTGGTGCTGAAGCACCACTCACCTAGCGGCCTGCCCCCCAGACAGGATCTATTGGGATATAATGAAGCTGATTCTGGCATGCCTGAAAAGGTCCTATTTTTTGAGAAAAATATTTGAAGAAATGTTTACTGTGAGAAATGTCACTGTTTGTTGGTTCTGAAATACAAATATGCAAATAAGAACACAATATATTAAAAACTAGAAGTCGTAAATAACTACCCCCAAAAAAACGCAGCCAAGCTTGAAAAAAAAAGATGAAAATAGAAAGTCATAATTATCTAACAGTGGGAGTAACGCACAGAGTGTTGTTGGAGAGAAAAAAAAAAGATGGAAAGAAGTGATAAACACATGAGACTGCAGCATTTGGTTGCAGAGCGGGCCAGGTGGCTTCCTTGGCACTTCAGCAGGAGGGAGTATTTGAGAGCTGCAGCGCGTTGGGAAAGGCAAGGAAGCCGCGGGCCCCGCGCGGCCGCTGGGTCAGCGCCGTCTCAGAGACTACGCTCGCCAGCCAGCAAAAGCAGCTGCACTTTCCTTCACTTTAAGAAACCCCAAATGGGGAGGTTTAGATGTAATTGTAAGAATGTTCCTACTGCTATTCATACTACCTTGCTGCTTCCAAACCCGGGGCAGAAGCCCTGCTGCTGCAGGCACCAGAGTAACCCCAATTAGCCCTCTGACGCAGCCCTTGGGCTCACGCAAGGTCTGCACAGATCCAGCTCCTTGGAGCCTTGGATAAGAGCTCACAGGGACCCCACGCAGGAACATGCCAAATACTTTTCTCAACAACAAAACCTGCAAAAAGCCAGAACACAAGAAATCAACCACACACACAGCTTCCAAACATTTAATTACAAGATATACTCATATGACAGACATCTACAAGCCTACAGGAAGATTGCTGCTTCAGTATTCAGTGCAGCCGTAATAAATATTTCAAGGTTTCAAATGGATGCTTTGCAGTAGCAGAGTTTTCATTTGCACAAGTGCCCGAAGGAAGTATTCAACACAGGCTTAAAGCAAAAAAACAGACTATTTTGCTGTAAAACTTTAATTGGGAAACTGACACTATATAATCTGTACATCATTGCCTCCAAGCTGTTGTTAAAAAATTAAAGCTGTATCAAAAGAACTGCTTTGTTAAATTAACACGTTATGCATACCAGACATAATCTGCACCAGGAAAGGAAATAGCTTTGAGACAAAAATGCACCAATTGTTACGGTTGTCACTGAAGGAGAGCGAGCCACGCAACAGCAGCACAAAAGCACCCAACGGGCCATCTAGACACATGTCCTTACTGTCACCCACACTTCATTTCAAAAAGCTGAAGAAAACCAATGGACAAATGGGGTTCCATATTTGCTATCGCTCAAGTCATGCATCTCAGATCTGACCATGCAAAGCCACGGCAAAGTTAGGAAAGGTACAGACCAGGGATGAAGCATGCCCTGGTTTCCAGGAACATCTCCCAAGAGCTGTTGGTCTCTGGTCTCTGGGTCTCTGGGGTGACCATCAGATAACCAAGCTATTCCTGTCTGAGGGCCCTGTGCGGCCCTCAATGGCCAATTGGGAGGGGGTCAGTTCAGGAGAGGGGCTGTCACACGAGGATATGGGGACAAGCAGCAGAGCTGCCTGTTCTGGGTCAAATGTCTTCCTCCAAAGGAGTCAAAAATTAGAGAGACCTCCTGTTCAGAATGACTGCACATCCTGGTGAATACTGAGCAGAACACTTTCCATGAGCACACCTCAACATACATGAAAATGAGACAAGCACCAAAATCCCCTTCGAAAGATGGAGAAACTCGGGCACTGAGACTTAGAGCAACATGCTGGTTTCTCTCAGTTAAGATCTCCCGTGCCAAAAGCTTCCCATTTTGATCCAGAGGTTTGCTCAGCCAACACACGTGGAAACCAAATCAAGTGCCCTAAGTGGTCCTGAGGATATGATCAGGACCTGGATATGACCATGGTCCTGACCATGATCAACCTTTGCAGGTCCATGTCACAGCTACCATCATTGTGGCTTTCACTGCCCAAACTGCTGACCCTTCATACCGACAGCCTCGATGAGGCAGAGGTTTCTGAAGACACAGAACATGCTACCTCTGAAGAGAGAGGGTCCTCTGAAGAGAGAGGGTCCTCTGACAGCTCTGCAAGCCGATCGCCTCCCGGCTTGAGGCACCAAAGCAATTTTTCAAGATTTGAGCTATAACATCTCTGATAAGGCTTCACCGCTATGCCTGCCCACAGCTAACTTGATTTTGTGCACCGAGAGTCTGAGACGGTGCTGTGGTCTGCTTTGATGAAGACAGGCTAACAGTTTTGAGGCTTTTAAGATAAGCAAAATTTCCCTTGACGTTTTAAACTCTTAAGGTGGTTACAGACAGCAGTTTCTGCTGTTTTGATGTCTTCTCAGAAAAGAGCTCACATAATTTTATCAGTCTCTGGGGTGACCATCAGATAACCAAGCTATTCCTGTCTGAACCACTCAGTGCATCTCCTCCTTCCTGTCACTGGCAATCCACAAGACAACCAGGGGACTTGAGCTAACCACACGACTCGCAGCTTAACTGATTAAGCAGGTGGGAACTGATGCCAGCTCAGCTCAAAGTGTCTTTCTCTGCTAACCAGAAGCTGGCCGCAAGCTGCAGGGGGATGACCACAGATATCACAGTGATAGCGAAACCGGGCGGCGGGGCTGCCGCTTCCTGCTCCGCTGCTCTCCCAGGCGCTCACAAATGACTCCTCGGCAGGAAGCGGCCTTCGCTTACACAGGCTGTCTAGGGCCTCGGGTGGCCCGTGTTACCCACTGCTGTCTTCAAGGCATCACTTATTACTCTCTCCTTGCCCACTGCTCAGCCCTTTACAAATGAGCCAAATCAAGGTCCTTAGTGGGAGGGCAGGATGACTGGAACAACTGTGTGACCACCCGCCACCCCTCGGAGTCGCTGCCTGCCAGCGCCGCGGCGCTCAGCGGCCTCGCGGAGCTTCGCTGCAACGCTCTCATCTTCATGCTCCAAGCTCTTTGCTGTAAAACCAGCCTGCCACTTGGCCTAGATGCCATTAAGCAGCTTTGGAAGAACAGTCTAAATACTGTGGGGAAAATGTGTTCTGCGGACTGGAAGAAGAGGTTTGATCTAATTTTGACTGTGAGCTGACAATCATGCTTCTGTCAACACTTGATTGTATTTTGCTTCGAAGAAAGCTCACACAGGAGTGCTTTTAAACATCGTGGATTCTGAGAACAAGTTTGGAATCTCTGATGCATTACAATAAGTGTCTCATTAAGCACAGCTTTTTAGCTGCATATGTTGCCACCCAGAGTCTGAAGGACGAGTCCCCACCAGGCAAAGCAAAGAGGTTTCCCCAGTGACTTAAGCTGGTGTCCCTACCTAGGGCACAGCCAGGAGGGCACATGGCACTGGGGACTTACTAGGACGGCACTGGGGAGTTCGGACACAGAGCAGCTACGTTAGCACTTACATGAGCAGCCTGCGAGTCACACAAGGCATAATGGAGCAGAGTTAAGCACTGCAGTAGATGGCAATGGTTCGTAGTTGATTAAAACAGACATATGCCTTACCCTCCTCAACATAACTACTTCTTTATCCTGCTAATTGCTGCCAGGTCTATATGTGATGCTGCATGACTTAAACAGCACAAAACTCGTTCCATACTATCCTTCAACTTAAAGTTTTCCA
This sequence comes from Rhynchotus rufescens, assembly GCA_032273925.1. Taxonomy (NCBI): domain Eukaryota; kingdom Metazoa; phylum Chordata; class Aves; order Tinamiformes; family Tinamidae; genus Rhynchotus; species Rhynchotus rufescens. Next base: position 71,401 of record JAVCKT010022895.1, read on the forward strand.
GTTCTTAGAGAATTGTCCCAAATCTTCCTGCTTTGATGAGCTGATTTTAAGGGCAGAAGCAGCCATCTCAACCTCTGCTATGGCCTTGTGCAGAAAACTTGAAGGGCCACACCAGAATTTCCTAATCATTCCTTTTTTTTTTTTTTTTCTTACAGTAAGCAAAGCATGATTCTAAGAATAATGTT
>JAVCKT010022896.1:0-11243 GCA_032273925.1 Rhynchotus rufescens
TTCCCTTCCCTTCCCTTCCCTTCCCTTCCCTTCCCTTCCCTTCCCTTCCCTTCCCTGCCTTTCCAAGAGAGGACAAAGTGGAGTGGAGTGTTCCTAATGCTAATGTCTTCTTACTGTATGTGGAGAGGCTTGAAGCCCTGCTGGCTCTCTGGTCCTACTCACTGCTTCCACTATCATGCTTTGTGGCCCTGCACCAACCATGCCAATATTTGCTCTTCAGCTGTTTCCAAGAGAGTGTCATGAAACACCATGTCACACCACATTTCAATTCTTTGGCTCTACCTGCTACATGATGTTTTTCTGGGATTGTAACATTTCCTACTTTTTATATCTCTTTTTCATTTAGATTGCAAGCTCCTTGAAGTAAGAACAGGCTCTGGATGGGTGTAGAGCAAGAGTGTAGAACACGGGAGGCTCTAAGCAAGGCAGCATCAAAGGCAATCAAAACAGATAACCAATTGCTCATATACCGTCTAACTAGTGTGGAATTTAAAATAAACAAAGATAAAATCTGATGTTATTTCCAATGCTTTTATCAGCCATTTCTTTCAATGCTCTAATTTTTGTTCACTAAAAGATGAGTATTTTGAAAAATGACAATGGAAAATTTAACAAAACTGAAAAAAAAGATTCCATTAATCCATTAAATTAGAACATGTATATTAGAAAGTCATCCACTGTTATTTTTTTAGTCACATTATATGGTGAAATTGAACTGTCTTAACAGTGGCATTGGAACTCTCGAGAAATAATTTGAAGTTGATTATAGTGTTTTTCAGGACATAATAAGAAAAATAACATAAACTATAAAACTCATGTAACTTCAAACATTGGAACATGAGATGTCTGTTCAGATTTGCCATCTAAGTTCTCTTTACCATCAATGAAGTGAAAGACATTTTCAGAAGTTTATTCTAAAACTTTCTAAAACAATGAAATATCCTCTGAAGAAAAATACCTCTTTTCACAGTTTTTAGAAGATAACAAAATAAAATCAGAAATATAAGTTCTAGATATTTAAAACTAGGAGAAAGAAGTTCTATATACACAGAAGAAAAGCAGGTAAATCTGGATTCATTAAGTGAGGTGCATCTTTATAATGATGTAAGAATCTGTAATCCCAATATTAAGATTAATGTATAGCTAAAGGACTCAATATATTTTCTGAATGTATATTCTGTGTCATGATCTGAAAAATCTTACCATGAATTAAAGTACAAATATAAATAAACTTATTGGTTTGTGTTTTAGTGTTTACAAAACTGGATCTATGTTTCAGAGGTGTTACTTGTTGGACACATCTGAGCATGACTGCTCAGCTTGAGTTGTTTCCAGGTAGCTTTTATTTTTTCTGTTCTAACTTGTGGACTCATGGTTACATTGATAGTCCAACATTGCCCTGCCATTTTGCTGCCAACTATAATTTATCTGCTTAACTTCTTTCTTTCAAATGACCTCCTGTCATCAAATCTGCAGCTTCTTCTGTTTGCAGAAGTCATGGCAATGCATTCCCTTGAGCAGGGGCTTAGAGATGCAATCTTCATCTTTGTGAAAATCTTTGTGAAAAGAGACAATTGTCCACCATGGAAGAATTTCACTGAAGAATTTCTTCAGAATTTCACTGAAGAATGTGCTGTTAGTGAGGTTGACCTCATGGCTGGAAAAAATAGGCAATATTGCATTGGGTGCTTTAGAATAATTTGAGTACCCTTTCTTCCAGCTTTAGCAGTCCGAACTCTGATATTTTAGTATTCTCTTAGTGGCTATGAGTAAACTGCATATTATCTTCTGTAAGCCACTTGACTGAAGCCAACATGAATTTTATGTCTAAAATAAAATGAATTTAATATTGGACTGCAGTTTCCCATTTACAAAACAGAAATCTTGGCTGCACTTCAGCAAAGCACTTCTGCTTAGTTTTAATGTCTTGAGTAATTCTTTCCAGAGGATCAGTTCTCTGTTGAACACCAAGCATGTACTTTAAGGACAAAATTCATAACTCTCTCTCAGCTATGCCGATAATTAATTAGTTTCCTGTATTACTCAGTTGACAGAAGTGTTTGCTATAACAACAACAAGATGATAATGATTCTGTGAAGTCATTTTGTTGTTATTGATTTAATGTGGAAGATTTTGTAATTTTTATAGATGGACTTAAGCTAATGATTTATGAAGATACTGTGATAATATTACTCTCTGAATTGAAAATTAAATTACTTTATTCTGTTTGCAATGTAATTAATAATTTATATTACATATCTTACGTTGTCATGGTAGAAGCAGATTTCTAAGGTCTTACCTTAATCTTCATTTTTCTTTTCAATAAGGAAACAGATACTGGAAATACAAAGCAATAACACAAAACCTGGCAACATGACTCAACATGAACTGATTATTTGCACACATTTTTCTAAATCTTAATTGCTTACAGTGCTCTCAAAAAACATTAGATGGAGAAATAACAACTTTCATCATACAATAAAAGGCAGTTATACCAACTTGGAAAAGACACCTTGGGAATCTTCATATCAAGCTTGATTTACTCTGATATCCTGCAAATATATGTACCAATCATAACAGTTTTCACTCAACTTCAACATAAAATAGAGTTCCCTGAAGTTCACTGGAGGTAAAGCGAAATTTTCACAGTGGTCCCTCCTGGCCTTTAGTCTATTAATCACGATCTTTTTCAGATTAAAATACTAAAATTGGCTACATACTTCATCTTTCAGATTATCACCTACTATTTATCAATAGTCTGTCTTTTCTGATCTATATTTAAGCTTCATGCCCCATGCTAGTCTTAACACATACACTGCATCCCACTCTCCTTAACGAAGCCTACTGGGTGAAACAGGATAGCCTGTTTTGTGGGATCATACCAAATGATTATTTTCTGCCTGACTGCCACCTTCAACATAGGAAATCATATGCACTGTTATTGAATAAAGCAATGCTGAAAAGGCAGTCCAAATTTAGAATGAAGTGAGATGATGGATGAAAACATATGTCGTCAGAAGTCCAAAAGAATTGAGAATGCCACTTCTTACTGGGGTTAGGGAACAGCCATGGTGAGTGTTTAAGAGAACCATTAGGCAATAAATCCTGATATATCCTTTAGCAGAAAGAGCTGCATAAATAATTACAGGCTATCTTTGCCTTGCTGTGCTGGCCAGAGAAAAACATAAACTGTCAAAAATATCAAAATACCAAAAACAATCCTTATGAACTCCTTCAAGAATATGTATGAAAGTAATCCCATTGTCAAAGAGAGTGTGGACTGCAGTTAAAATTTGCTTGTGTTCACTTCTAATATATCAGGAAGGAATACAAACAGAAGAGCATTGATTGTGTAGATATCAAGATACATTCCAGACTTGTCAGATTTTGTGTTTTAAAGATTGTCTGGCTGCCGGTTAAGCTGGAAAGTTTCTGAAGATACTGTTCTGAAGGATCCCTCTAAGCACGATTCATTTCCAAAAAATGTGAAGATCTAAAACTACCTTTATCATAAAAAATAAGATACAGTGACATTAACATTGTATAATGGAGCTCATGCCTAAGGTGTGTGATATTTGCTTTAGGACTGTTGAATTACCAGGTAGCAAGAAACGAATATTCAGAATTTATTTGTTCTCCTTCCTTCCATCCTTCCTTCTTTCCTTTCTTTTTCTTTATTTCTTGCTTCTTTTTTATCTTTCTCCTTTTATTCATTTGTTCCTTTATTCCTTCCTTCCTTTTTTTCTTCAGAAATATCATAGCTATGTATTTGTATTTTCTATCACAGCAAGTATTTCAAAGTAGTTGCTACAATATATAACTACTCTAATGCAAGTACATATTAAAAACTCAGAAAACAGACTCTCTTCCTGTTGTCAATCTGCATATTACAGACTCTTCATGATTCAATGGAAACAGATAAGTTTAGTTTCAACTTGAAAAGGAAATGTATATTAAAGCTGTATATCATTATTGTTTATTTTTTACACTATGTAGCTTTTTAGGGTATCGAGACTACACTTTGCAGCAGACATAGTAATCAAAACACTTTAAACATAATTCAGTGGTTTGCATCATTAATTTCTCGCAAATATGAGAAAAACCTGCATCATAAAAATCTTTTGCTTTCTCAGTTAAAGATGAAGATGTGAACAATTTACTACCATTCAAAAGAACAAAAAGTAGTATTGTTACTGGTAATATAGTGTTGTCTGTTCTGCCTTTCCCTAGACATGAAAAAATAAAGAAGAGTAATAAATGCTGATCTAGTGAATGGTTGCTTCTGGTTGGTGCATGGAACCTTATTAGGCCATTAAAGTCTTTATGGTGTAGTGACTTGCTTATTGCTATGAAAGCCATTGATCTTAACATTTTTGAGGTCTTCAGACTGATATAAAATTTCACTGAAATTGGGGGGGTGGATTCAAACTTATCAAGAGAGAGCAAACAAGCAGACAACTGTATCTACATGCATAACATGTACACTTTTGAAGAAAGAGACTAAAACATAATAAGAGACCGAATTACGTCATGAAAAGGAACAGTTTAAACTAACAAAAAAAAAGGGGACAACTCAGCAGCTAGACAACCAAAAACTGTAATCTAGTAAAGTCTGGTTTAAGGCTTTGTATATTTAGACAATATCACTAACTTTCACACAGCTTTCATGAGACATAAAGTTCATCATTCACCAAAGTTGTTCCACTTTACTTTGGATTATTAGTTTAGGCTAATCTAGCTTTGTAGGTTGCCTTTGTAGGCACTGAGAAATTCATAACCTCCAGAAATCATATGCATTTTTTACATATCTTTCTTACTATAGAACAAAATATTTCTGGGAGTTCATCTTTCTCCACTCACATAGGAGACAACAATTTCTAGAAGTCTAACTTTTAGATGAATAAAACAGTGCTATAGTCCCACCTAGGTTTTTATATGGTGAGACGATGAGATGTAAGACAGTGAGATGTAAAGTTGTTTCCACAGAATAAATCTGTTCATGATTCAATTACCAAGGAGCTGTATGTACATGTGTACATACACATGTACACATAAATATGTATGTGTAGACACACGGACAAGCACATACATAAATATACTACTATCCTCTTTCTAAAATTTTCTTTGCGTTAATGAAATTTTCTAAAGAGGCATGGTGGAAGGCTTTAGTTTTGTGTTGTATTATAAGGGAATATTTTTACTGAATTATGTATGTTCATGAGTGATACGTCACTGGGAGTATTTAATCTGAAGCTAATTTCATTATGCTTTGTTCTGCCTTTCATGTTTTGGTTTTACTTGTTTTACATAATTTTATACTCATAACATGTATGTGCATTGTAGGAGCTTGTTACATGAAAAAGCAGCTTCAGTAACTGAATGAGATACACTCCAAACTTTGAAAATTCCCAAATTACTTAGAGCAGCTAGGGATTATTCCTTTGGCTAAGTCCTTTTAAAAAGAAAAAAAAAAAAAAAGACTAATCAAAGACTAGTGAAATTTTATAATCATAATAGGGATTACTTGATGACTCCTTATGCACTTAAGGAATTTATGTAAGTAGTTGTTATTCTCAAAGATCTTTTGTGTGGGCTACCCGCAGATGCAAAAAGCATACCTGTACACATTCTGTGATAAATCAGTTTAACTACAAGAGATGCAAAATTATCTTTTTATTTTCTTTTAATTAACACTTCAAATTTCAAAACATAGTTATCAAGAAACACTTCCTACATTGTCCGCAAAACCATGTTTGAAACTTTATTAGTATGATCTGTTAGTTCCTTGCCTATCTCTAACAGGCTCTGCCTATTAACCAACTCAATAAACCTCCCCCAACTCATTTCTTTAGTGTCCTCAAATGTCATGCTATCATAGATGCAAACAAGAGCAATCACTAGGAAGGACAGTGACAGTGGAACCATCCCTTCAAATTCAGTGAAGGATGTTACAAGACGTGGATTCCAGATGAGCCATTTCCACAGCCACCCTTGGTGACAGCTGTTGGCACCTTGGTAACCTGCTGCACTTTACAGAGTTCTCACAGAATAAAGTGAAGTTAGTAATGAAGGTGAACTGGAGTTTGTACTTTCTATTGTGAGAGGGGAAAAAGAACAAGACACCCTGCCTGTTTCAAAAAAGAGTTTTTCTGACCTGTTAGATACCTCATATAACTTTTGCCGTTTTTATTGGCATTGCAAGCACGTATCTCTGCCTCTGGGAGCAAGGGCAAGCAGGGCACGAGAACTGAAGCCCCTTTTCATGAATCATGGTCCTGGTTAGAAATTGATTAGCTTATAATGACAACTGCTTCATGAATCTTCTCATTTTTTTCTGACCAAAACCACCTAATTGTTGAATGCCTTTGATTCCAGTTAGCCCTGCAGACCCAACTTACTTCTGAGACTGTGAGCTGGCACCTGTGTCATGAACTGAATAGTTAACTAGGGTTGATCCAGCTTCCATTAAAGTTAGTGGTAAGCTTCCCGCTGCCTTCAGTCTGCAATTGCTTTTTCAGAAACCTTGTCACTTCCGATGATGCATGAGACAGAAAGAACATGGGATGACTTTCGGTTCCTAAAACTGAGTATGTGGGCTTGACAGCTGGAAAAATAACCTTTCTTTTATCTCTAACTATGTTATCTATCTATCTGTCTATCCATCTATCTATCTACATTTTACCTGGAGCGGATTTAGAGGGGTTCTTCACTATCTAGAATTTAATGTCTAAAGGATATTTTGTACATATAATATTTTCTTCCAAATTACTTGGGAGATGTTGTGAGAATTTAGAGCATTTAGCCATCGTCGAATACATTTTTCTCATTTAATTTAGTGCTTCAGAGATGATGTTTTCTTTATGTGTGTTGTGTCTTTTCTCATACTGTAATAAAAGCAATAATTTTATAGGAGTAGAGGTATATTTTCATGGTTTAATTAATTAATCTGCATGTAAGAAGAAACAGATCTCATATTTGATTGGAAACTCCTGCAAAAGATGTTTCTTAACACTGTTTGAGTCATCAGATCAATTCTTCTTTTATTATCTGTTAATGAATAATGGAATAAGACAATTTTATTGCAAGATGCACAATGATCCTGACAACTGAGTAAGAGAAAACTGAAGACATAGGAACGTATTTTTAAGGGATACTGAACAAAAACATAAAAATCAATCATAAGGGTAAGAGAGAAAAAGGGAATTCCCAAATACTTGTGACGATAATGGCCAAAGAGGAGAATTCAAGGAGAAAATTCCTTCTGAAATTCCTTTCTGATCATTTAATATTGTTCCTGTGGCTATTTTCTGACATGGAGAGCAGATGTGAATGCACATGAAAAGTTCTCAAACTCTTCATGTAAGGGAAATTATGGATCTCACATTTGCTGGACATATCCTTTATGTTCTTGATTAGATCATTGGTTTTAGGAGGAATAAAGAAGAGAAGAGATAGGTCATTCTTCTTGAGGACCACGGCGTCTTGATTGAATATGGATCTAAGCATTACTTCAGGATAGATTTTCTTTTATTTCATTTATTTCCCATGTGAAAGGGATGCATGCATATGGACAAGTAGTAAACCCATCAAGAGGAACCAGGCAGAATTCTAGTCCTACATAGCTATGCAAATGAAAACTGTATATTAGTAGCAATGTGGAACAAGTGTTGTCTGTTCCATTCTCGATCTTATGTCATTTCTTCTAGCTACATACTGGTTCACCCTGTAGTATTTTCACTGCAGCTGCTACAGTTAGGCATCCAGAACAAAGCTAACAAGCTCACAGCCAACTTGCCATTCACTCACTTGTGGGGATCACATTGGTCCCTAAATTTTCCCAAATCAAACTTCACTTCTTTTCCTCACTTTGTAATTGCAATTGCAAGACAGTTCAAGTGACTTAATCTGAGCAGACTTCAATAAGTAGTAGTCGGTGTGGTCTAGTAATAGTTGCTGTTACACTGTCATTGATAAAGTATTTTGGAAAGCTAGAAGTGATATTAAGGAGCAAAGTGAAGTATGTTGAGGTTATTAGGGTTGTATGTAGCAAGTGCTGTTTGTGTATGTGCTTATTTCTAATACCTCACCTCCTCATTAATTTTGGCCTGAAGAGACAGATCTCTCTGAGCTGCCCCAATAGTCAGGAAAATGGGAAAGGGAAAGACAGAGTCCTTCAGGGAGAGATTAAGAGCACCCTCTAGAAGAGCTCTTCTGTCTCTGACTCAACAGATGAAAGCTCCCTAGGCTAATGTTAGCCTTTGTGGACACCACTATTTGTATATTTATTGTTGCATAAGAACTGGAATAATTTGATCTATCACAGCACAGACTTCTGCTTAGAAAGTGTAAGTCGTAACTCATTAAGCCTTTGATCATGTGAAATTTCACATGCACAGTTAAAGGCAATGTGATTTCTCATGGGATGTAGTCATCAGTATCAGGGTCCTGACTATCACGTTTTGAGTATCAACTTTGAAAAGACTTATGTATATGCTTAGCTCCAGGCACAGTCAGTAGCAGAATCAACTGGAACTGTTTTTATTGCAAAAACGATGATTTGTCAAAAATAGAAATACATTCTAGGAAAATAACTTTGTCAACGAGTCTTACTCTGGGGGAGGTTTTCCAGGTCCAACACTGAGTGTGTCCAGCTATAGACATTGTGGGACTATGTCTAGGGGGATATGACATAGGGATAGGAGAGATCCAAGCAGTCTTTGGGCTGCATGATTCAGTCCAGGTCTTTAAATTCTTATTCTCATGTTTCAAATAATTGATCTGATGCCTTGGTTAACTTGAGGTGGGACTTTTCCCCCTGGAAACTTGAAAAATCTTCAATTACTTCAAAAGGAAAATGAATCAGATGCTAGTGTAATATGGTTTAGTAAGGAATGCATTCAGACTTACTTTTTTTTTTCCTGTCAAAGCAAGAAGGACTTTTGGGGAAAAAAAACACGAGATAAGAATAAGATTTTGAGGTCTTGGTTAGATTTATTCTCTGTGCTCTATCTTCTTACTGCATTTTGTGTTTCTACTGGTATCCAGTTGGCAATTTTCCATTACCTATGAACCACCACTCAGTCATATCTTTCTTAATAAATTAATATATTTATTAACAAATACATACTTTATTAATGCACAAGTTCAAACTGACTTTAATTACTTTCACAGTCAAGGACCACATGTCTACATAGAATTACCATAGTAGGTCAAAATTTTCATGCCAGATGAAATTAAGACAAGTGTGAGATGTACCAGTCCTGATACGAAGTAAATATTTTAAAAATGCCCACATTTTTCATTAGATAAGACAATACCTTGCCAGTCTGTTGCTATAAGTGATGCTGTTGCCTCAAGAAGGGCAATTTGCAGCCAGTGATACTAAGCAATGGGCAATGAGTTTAATGGAAAAGGTTGATGGATTGTGGTTGAAATGTCTAATAGTCATAAATTTTATCAGCATAATTATTTACATTTCTGATATAATGGAAAGAGAGAAGGAAAATGGTGCCAGCATATTTGTCTCATTCTTCCTTTTCTTTACAAACAGCAGTACTGAATTTTTTTTTAATTTCAGATTCTTGTGTTTTAATTGCTTAATTTGGCAAAGAAGAGGAGCATGAATTTTCTTTAAATAATTTCAGACTTATTCTTAGCTATCTTGGCAATTGAATGTAATATTTCATATGCAAACAGTGTGCAGTTTCCTGCAAGCACAATAAAACATCTCATAACTGTGGCATGCAGTAAATGAACATTAAACAAGCATTATTATCATAGGCAGTACTTCCCCACAGAGGGAATAATTTTTGCTCAAAAAATTAGAAGCAGTGCATTCTTAGTTGCAGGCCTTAAAAAATAAATAATGGCCACGTATTTTGGTTATCTGTCAAAAAGCAGGCATACTCCAAAATAAACTGACATGCAAAATTTGCTAAACCTAATCATTCTCAAACAAACCAGCTTCCTGTCAATAGAAAAAAATAGTGAATTTTGATCTCATCAGCATCATAAAAAAGGGAAATAAAACCCAGAAGCAGTTGTAGAACATGCATCCATCAATGTATTGTATAATGACTTTTTAAAAGAAATAGGCAGTTTGTAGTAATAGTAATTATAGTAATGCTATTTTGTAGCTCTTAGTTTCAGTCTGCACTAGCTAATTTGGCTCCTGCTAACAACATCACTGGGGCAGCTCAGACTTCAGTGCATGTAGGGAAGCTTCTCTAAATAGCCTGTTCACACACAGACAACTCTTGTCAAACTTCAAGTTGTGCCAAGGTAACCTCCACCAAAACCGTGCTCAGTTGAACCAGTGAGCATGTAGGCATAACCTAACAGACTTAGCTGAAGTAGCAAGGAGTAAAATAAAGGAGATTTCAGACCCTACCTGGTCTTTATACTTTCATTACTCATCTTACACTAAAGACTGACTGATAAGGTTACATTATCACTGCACTAGTATCCAGGTCTTCCTTTTCTTGGAGTGTCCAAATGATGGTCATACATCTTCTAGCTTGAGGTTTTTCTGGTCCCACTAATGTTGTTTCTGTTCATGAAGTGCCCTACAACGTTGGCTTCTGCTATACCCATTTATCTCCTTCGTTTTCACTGTCAGCCCTTAGGTGTTCTCCAGCGAGATAGGAGGTGTAAGTTTAAGTCTTCTATCTGAGTATGGCCTCTAATTATCAGCTTACTAGAGAAATTAGGAAATTTGGACTCCTTTCTGCCTAATTTCTAAATTTCAGGGAAATTTAAACAAGACATAAAGATGGGAGTGCTCCGTGGGGCAGCTGTGATTGATTGTGAGGAGAGGAAGAGTTTTAGACACAACAGGATACAGGTACCTGGTCATCTAAAGGCAGGTAATTGTGGGCCAGAATAGTTGTGGTTCTAATTTGGCTCTTGTATTTGCTAGAGAATAAGGAAGGAAGGAAAAAAATACAGAGAGAATACTGGCTGATGATTTTTAAATGAGTTCAAGAAGATAATTTTAAGCATGAATATATCTCTGTTACCTTTCTGCTGTCAAGTATCTTTTGGAAGTAAGCTCTATATTGCTATTTCATCTGCACTGAAATGTCGACCCTAAAGGCCAGATGATAATTGCAATGTGCAGATACGAATTCCGAGCAATCCTACAGACTTGTCTTAGGACACTCCATATTTATCCCAATTTAGCTGTGACTATGCTCTGGCAGTTAAAAATAAAACAAAACAAAACAAAACAAAATAAAACAAAA
>JAVCKT010022897.1:25102-43753 GCA_032273925.1 Rhynchotus rufescens
CAGAGCAGCATTCAGAACATTTATGTATTGGGATAAAAAAAAAAAAGGAGCCGCAACCTCGGGGAGGGGGGAATCAAGGGAAGGGAGAAAGGTTGTGGTGATTAAAGAAAGCTCTGCTCATTTGAGCAGTATTAAATGCAACTGGCGTGATGACGACTGTGAGATCTGATAGAATATAGAGAAGGCTGAAAATAAAGGGCTTGTATTTTTCCCTGATGTAACATAATGGTCACATTTTTCTTTCACAATGGTTTCTCTGAGATAAAGAACAAATTATACTGATTTGATTGCTACTTAGAAATACTTAAAATTGAAAAAGACAGCAGGTGGGCCTGGTTAGGAAGGATGGTTATTTTAGCATAACAGATGCATGCATAAAGCACTGCAGAGCCAATTTTTTAATCGCGGGCCCAAAAAGAAAAATCCCTCCAGACTCTTTCTTTGCAAGTCGCGGAGGCTGCAGGGGCATGAGGGCCGGGCGGCCTCGGCCTCCCCTGCAAACGCTGCCACCTCCTTTCCTGCACGGCCACTTCCCAAATCCTGCAGATTCCCTTCTCTGGACTGCCGTCCAGATCAAGGCTGATCCCACGGACTCCGATGGAGCCCAGCATCCTGGTGGGACATACTCAGCAATTGCAAGTTATTCCCTCCATAAAAACAAGAACCACTTGTTTCCTGAGGACTGTCCAATGCAAATAAATATTCCTTAAAAATTGCTTATTAATCATTCAGTGCTTAATGAAAACACCATAAAGAGAGCACAGGCATCACTCAGTAAATCACCTAATTAATGTTTAATTACTGCAAGTTGCTATCAGCTGCTGGCTATTGCTCCAATTTGCTCGCAGGGCAGACCCCCCTGTTTGCAGCTGTGAATAAATGGCCGAGTGCTGCCAGCTGCCCCCTTTCCTTGGACGGAGCTTGGGGGGGCAGCTGCTCCTGCTGGGGAGCAGGGGTCCTGGGACTGCTCCCCGTGTCCCACGCAGCAGCCGAGCGGACCCCGCGCAAGGAAACCCCCCTGGGATGGCCGCATGAGCTCAGGTTGGTCTGCGGTTAGGGGGAAACGAGCAGCCTGGGGGCGCAGGTGCCAGGGGCAGGTAGCGGCGGTCGTGCTCCCTGGCCCTGCAAGGGCTGACCACGGCGTGCCTGGGGAGCGCAGGGAGCGCGGGGTGCCTCTCCTGCCCGCCTAGGGTCCTGCACAAGGAGCCGTCCCGCACAGAGCGCTGCCCGTGCGGATACCCCCAGCAGTGCGTCGCAATGGAAATGGGTTGCGCTACGCTCAGCCCCGTTGCGTTCCTTCCTCCAAGAGCTAAAAAAGGTACTCGCTGCTGCGTGGGGCCGCACGTGCTGCGGGGTAATGCTTCATTTCCAGAGGTTTTCCTAGGAAATGGCCTGGAGAATGAATATCTCGAGTCGTGGTTTTCCCCAGAGAATTTTAACGTGGGATATTAAGCTGCAAGGGAGTGTTTGGTTATCTGGCCTGGCCTCTTGCTTAGTGTTTGGCATGAAGTTCAATCCGACGTGCTTGTACTGAGCTTACATTTAGCCAGGACAGAACAGTGTTTTATAAGACAGAGCTTTGTTTTAAGTAAACAGACCTTAAAGCCTGCGATTCCTCGGGTGCCTCTGCAAAGCTGGTGAGCTGACGAGCCCTGCTAATTATATCTTGGTTTCAGCTGGGGGCAGGGAGCTCAGCTTAGTTTCTCTGCTCCCTCCTCCACCCCCTTTTCTTCTGTTCGTTTTAATCCTGCCTGTCCTGTTGCATCCACTGGGGCCGCCTATGAAAGTATGGATTTGTCTGGCTCTTTGTGCTTAATCCTGGATCTGTCAGGCCGCGTTAGACTTGATGGTGCCTGAAAGCTCTGCTGTTAAGCAAATAGGCAGCGACCAGAGGCTTGGCCCAAAGCCTCATCCAAAGGTAATGCCGTTCCCATGTGCCAGGAAGGCCCCGGGACCACGAGGGGAGCAGGAATCACGTGCGATGCCGTAGGGAAGCGGGACAGGGTGTGCTTGGTGCGAGCGCGGGGCTCAGTGCATTGTGTGGCTCTCCAGCCTTGTCCCTGCGCCCGGCTGCGGCTTTGCCAGGCCGGGTTCCCCAGCGCTGCCCTGGTTTCTATAATATACATATATATATATACACCTGAGTGTGTGTGTGTATGGAGGGAGACCAATCCCCAGCAGCGAGCGAGCGCCTGCACCTCGGGACCTCACTGTGGTTTTTGTGCTGAAATCTTGTGATTTGAATACATCCTAGTTTGTTTGATCAGCACCGGCTCAGAAAGGGGAGGGATACGGTGGTATGTCTTTCTACCGCAGCGCAGGCTGAGATGGAGGCTGAGCGCTTTGTTATTTTAGCTGTTTTCTGCTTCCTTACCGGAGAAATCCTTGCTGGCAGCTGGATGCTGTCTGGCATGGAAGGCAGCGCTGCAGCGAGCAGCCCTGGTGATGAAAGAGCCGCATGAGGCCTCCGCACGTGCGGCGGGAATGCCCTTCCCCTCGGATCACATAAGCTAAGCCCAGCTTTGCAGGGCACCAGGTAGGGCTGAGAGAGGCCAGCTCCTCCGCAGCCGTCTGGAGGCGAGTTAGGCAAACAGAACCGCGGGGAAGGAGCCCTGCGCCACGGGGCGCCCGCAGAAAAATCCTGCCCCGTAGGATGAACACTGAATCCTTTTTTGATCCGGCTGCCAGGCAGCCCACGCCCACCAGGCTGTGATGGTCCTTTTAATTAAGCGAATATTACTGGTCACGTAATTGAAATTCAACATTAAGAATTAAACGGGAAGGCGATGAGCCTTGAAGGAAGGTGCCGCGATGGCCAAGGCTCCTGCCTCGGTTCTGCCACGTGCGCGAGGAGGAGGAGCGCGTTACCCAGGAAGGCCGCGGGGACCCCGGCTCGGCACTGACGCGATGCGCGCGGGGCGGCTCGCTGCCAAGGGGAGCTTTGCAGCGCCCTGCCCGTGGAGCGACCGCGGGCTCTGCGCCGAAACCCGGGCACGGGGAGGCACCACGAGCCAGGGCACAAATGAAGATGTATCCCTTCCCGTGCGCAGATAGCCCTGTTTTGGTAAATTGCAGTAATTCATTGTGCATCTCCAGGCAAACACACGCCCGTGTATCGTTACTAATACGAGCCCTGCTTTTAATTTGCTGCTTTCTAATGACCTGTCACCCACTGCTGTCACCCGCGTAGATTCCCCCTCCAAACAACTGGGGCTGCGCCGGGCTCCTCTGGAGTTTGCTTATGGAAAGAGCTTAGAACCGGCCGCCCGGGAGCCGCCGAGGTTGCGCTGCCTGCGCTGGAATGATGCCGTTCCTCATGTTTTATTAACCGTCATAACCACAAGTCTCTAGCCATTAATATATCCACACACACATCTTTTGTGACTTTCCAATTATTCCAGCTTCTCGTACAGCGCTGACAGAAAATACATTTTGGCACAGTGAGGTGGTTGGGAGCCGCTCACGGCTCCCAGGGCAGCGCCGGAGCCGCCGGGAGCCCCCGCGTCCCGGCACGGCCCCCGGCACCCGCTGGGAACGAGAGACCCTGCGCCAGAGAGGCACTCGCCGTAAACGCCGCGCGCCTGCCACGCCGCGCCGTTGCATTTTTCTGCCTTTTCCTTTAATGGGTGATAAAACTGATTGACTCTCCCGCGCGCGATGACTCCACAGAACGCTGCTTGGGGAGGGATTGATTCTCTCGCCGCTTTTTTATGCAGCGAGCACCTGACGACTTGAAGTTGCGAACTTTGAGTTAAATTATGAACCTTTTAGCTTGGCGTTACGAGAGGTATCTGAAACCTGATTTGCTACATCAAACCACATTAGTTGTGTTATGTTATTTTCTAAAAACACATTTTGGAGAAATAAGTCCAATCTGTGTTGCATTTTATAGAGCAAAATAATTGAATGGCGGCTGTTTGTAATTTTAGCAATCTCTTAACCTTAATCATATTTAATGGCTTTTCTCTTCAGGCTAACAGGAGGGGAAAAAAACATATTTCAGCTCCATTATATAACGGCACTACAGTAATGCACTCCCGTCTCTGGCAGGCACTGTAAATTCCTGCTTTCTGAATTGTTGGTTCAGGACAATCATTCAGCAGGGAATTACTTTCTCATCTATGAAATAAATGAGATGTTAAACTAGTTTTCTGCTTCCTGTGGTACCGATGTGGCAGTGTGCAGACCTGTGCTGGGCGAAAACAAATGCACAGCTCCCATTATGTCAATAGAGGCAGCGGAAAGGAACCCGGGGTGAGCGGATCGATGAAATATCCGGGCAAAATAAATAAATCAAGCAGAATCCAAGCGGGCGGCGGAGGAGACGGGCTCGCGAGCGCCTCGGGCGCACGCCCGGCTGCTCCGGCGCCACGTGCCCGTGGGTGCCGCGGGCGCTCGCTGGGCGCCCCGGCCACGTCGGCCCCGCCACGCTCGCCCCTGCAGCGGGAGGGACGCTGCAAAGCGCCCCTTGCTCCTTGCCCTGCAGCTCGCAGAGCAGCAGCTCACCCAGCGGCCCTCCCGGTCCTCCTGCCCTTGCCGGACTTTTGAGGGCAGTATTTATTGGTGTCATAAAGGGGCCCAATTTTTTTTGTTGTTGTTGTTATTTGTGTGTTATTACATAGCTGACTGAGTTAGAAACACTCTTGTGTTGCTGCTAATTAAAATTTCAATTGCTTTTGTAATTGAGGTATGTTTCACGGCTGAGCGCGTGGAGCTTCTCGGTAACGTGCGGCCCCTGCCCGGTGCCTTTCGGGCGGTTCTGCTCAGAACGGGCTCTGTGCACTTGTTCTCCGGTTGTGCAGCCGCTCCTGGACGGCTGCCGGGGTGTTCAGGGTGTGGGGACCCTTTGGGGTGCCACAGAGATGCTGCTAAAGGAGCAGAGACCACCTGTGCGTGCTTGCTCGTTTGCTTCATTAATGAGAACTGTCTGCTGCAGGTGGTGTTTGCTGGAGCCCTGCAAGCTAAGGAACAGGGGCACAAACCAGCCAGTCCCTTCCGTGTCTTCTGCCACTCCCATGGGCTGGAAGGATGCCCGGTGAAATATGCAGGTAGCATTTCAGAGCGGGAACGTGACAGGAAAGGGAGTTAAGTTAATGGTTAGCAGCTCCTGTTTGGGGCCCGCTTCTGCCACCCTCTACTTATGCCCTGTGCGCCTTCCCGGCGCCCCTGTTGGGAACGAGGGTCCCACGCGGAGCGATAAACGGCCGCCGCTTCTCAGCGCAGGCAAGGGGGCTCATTTTTCCTGCTGGAGCTCTCTTGGTCTGAAACGCGCTCCCATTGCGCTCCTGAAAAATATGCTAGTGTAATTACGGGCACGGGGCCAGGCAGCAAATAAAACCCAGGACGGTGATTACCTGGAGAGCGTGTGTGCATTCCCGGTCACCTTGCTCACCCTGGCCCTGGAAAAATGTCCCCTTCTTCCCTCCCGCCAGCTACGATGGGGCTAAATGAAGGACCGGCTGCATCCCTCACGCCGTGCAGCGTGCTGCCAGCAATGGCAAACCAGGACAGAGTAAAAGAAATCCCTCTGAATTGCGGGCTCCTCTCATTCGGAATACTAATGCTGCTTTAACGGAGTCTTTCATATTCCATTTCTGTAGATGGATTTTTGTGAAGGATGGCATTAGAAGAGAAAGATGCTCCCCACTGCAGCCTGTGGCTCCCATCAGAGCGAGCTGCTGAGGAGCCCTCTCATACGGAATGCCCCGCAATGGCTCCTGAGATCAATCTGCACCGGGGGAAAGTCGCTAAGCAGCTGTGCCGCGCTGCGGGCTCCCGTTCGGCTGCGGCCGCGCTGCTCTGCCCGGCGGTGCTCGGCACGCTGCTACTCAGCGTGGCGCTCAGGGTTGCGCTGGAAAGGGGCAGAGGCTCCCCTGGACACCCATCCCGGGCAGCAGCTGCTACTAGTTAGGATAAGCCTTGTTAGTGCCAGCCCTGAAAGGCTGCCCGAGAACCAGGTGGGCTGCGTTTGGGGTGTTAATCTCCGCCTTGCTGCCTTTTCAAGGGAGTTTGGGATGAGAAGCTGAGTGGAGGGTATGTAGAGTGCATTGTGTCCCTTCTCTTTGGGACCCCTGCTCCGAGGATTGCGCTGGACACAAGAGCTGCAGGCTTAGCTGCACTTGGGCACCTTAGGTAAGGGCGAGGGGGAAGGGAGGAGGAAAAGGAAGGGCCTCAAACTTCAGCCTCACGGAGGGAAAATCAGAATCGCTGCTATATTCATTTCAATAGCACCATGGAACATTAAAATCGGGTTGGGCTGGTCACACGGGAGCATCATCCGTCAGTGGCTCGGTGTGCAAGGGCGCACCAGAGAGTTTCTCCCACTGCGGGCGGGAGGCGTTATTAAAGAAAGCAATCATTAAAAAAAATAGTGCAAATAAGCTAGTTGTCTGGTGAGCCCTAATGGCTTCATTTTCCCATTCCCCTGCATAATGAGAGCAGCCTGGGCTGCTTGAGTCTGCCTCTCTGCGAGCCTAATTGTTTTTAAATGTCTTTGCTAACCACTTCACATAGAGCCCATAAATCTGGTTTTGGGTACTGGAGAGCCAGGCTTCTGCGCTCCCCTTCAGATGACACGTGTGTGTCTGTGTTAATTAAAGCCCTGCTTGGGAGGAGGCGATCCCTCAGCGTGTGAGCGCGCGCTCGCGGCGCGGGCGTCGGGATGGTCCTGGCAGCCGCAGGGAGAGGGACCTGGTGTTTGGAAGCCAACCCGCAAAGAAACCTCATGCGCCAAAGATGAAGGGAACGGGCAAAATACGGGCAGATTTCGAAAGTCTTCCTTGAATGTTACAAGGTGAAGCGACGGAGGTAAATAATGAGGGAGGGCGTTCAGCCCATCGCCCGGTTATCTGCAGGTAATGCAGAAGGCTTTCTCTGAAGTCTGCCATGGAGGACTTTGTCCACATTAATTTGCAATGATTTAAGTGCTTGTGGTGCCTGCCGAGAGCTGCCTGGGCAATAAGGACGCTTGGCACAGGCGCGCCGGGTTTCCTGCTCGGGACGCCTGCGCGTCCTGCCGGGCGGCCGAGCCGCGCTGCGGCACCGTTGGCGTGCCCTGTCGTGGGTAAACTTGCAGGGAAAAACGAAAAAAAAAGGCTTGTTTGAAAGGTATCCTCCAGCTGAAATCCATATTTTCTATTAGAAGCAGCATTGCCTGGAGATTTTCAAGCAGCCCTCTCTCTAAAACTCCTTTTGAGTGGTTATTCTGCTGCCTAATAGAGCATGGTAGGAAACATTTCTCAAGGATCGATCTGCGGTGCCCTCTCCTTGCTTAATCTGCTGCCTCGCTCCCGGGGCTCTCCCTTGGCATCCAGGGACACCAGGACGTGACCAGCGTCCCGTGCCCAGGGAGCCTCGGGTGCCGTGGGCTCCGGTGCCGCGGTGAGTTCAGTACAGGGATGTGGGGGTGGGAGAGAACTGACAAAACCTTTTCTCAGAAAGGCAGAGACATGGCCAGACAGAGCCAGTGGCTGTTTTGCAGCCTTGCTCACTTGCTGCATATGGATGGGGAAAGGAAAAAAAAAAATAATGTCAAAAGGAATGAGGATTCTGAAAGATCTGGAAAGTTTCAGCAACTAGAAAAGGTGCCGGTGAGCGGGGGGAGAGAGCTAGGGAGTTAAAATTGGCTCTCAAAAAATGTGTCACTTCTGCAGCTTTTGACACAGCTTGATTTCTGATGTTAACAATGTGAAATGTAAGTTAGTGTTCAAAACGGGAAAATTTTCCAACCAGCCTTGGAATACCTTCGGTCTGAACATCGCTCTCTGCGGCGATTTGACAGTTTTTTGAGGTTCCCTTTGTGAAGGCAGCACGTGGCTCAGAAGGAGAGCCCGGGCGCCCTGTCCCGGCCCATTTTCGGGAGCAGCGGTGCTGTGCGGGACACAGGACGGGATAGGGGGCGGGCGTCGCTCCATAGTCCTGGCCTTGCAAAGCCCAGGCCCGACCTTGCATGACATTTGCCCTCTGCTTCCCACTGTCAAATTCCACGATGCCCAGAGTCTGTTGCAACCTTGACCTTTGGGCTGGATTTAGCCTCAGCCGGCACAGAAATGCCGCTGTTTTCTCTGTCTTTATGCTGCAATTTCCTCTTCTCGGCAGCCAAAGTATTAACTGTATCCGTTCCGGTGCAGTTTGGATTCGATTGCCCCTCGAGGTGAACTGTGAGCTAAAGCTAATGCAAAGGGATGTAAGTGAGGCACGACTTCCAAACAGTTTTCTTTTAAGCAGCCCATTATGCATTAACCTGCAAGACGATATGCTTTAAGAGAACCTTATTCGTCACCTCAGAAAAGTCAAATTAACATAATTTCTGGCAAAGAACAATGGGGAAAAACTGTTAGTCATTGTTGATTGAACAGGTAAGTTGCAGTGGCATGATCTGTTGAATATTCATACTATATTGTTTTTGACATTTAAGAACTCAATTATCAGTTGACTAATCAGTCTTTTACAGTGCGTTATTTTTGTGATGGAAAATGAAGCACTGATAAGCCTCGAGGGGAATAGTACTCGGCGAGAATTTTTTTCCCCTTTTCTTTTCAAAGAGGGAGTTTTTCTGTGTGAAATGGATTCGGGTAGCACTTGGGCTAGCAAGTGAGCAACAGCCTGGCAGCAGGGCGGGGAGCGTTTGCACGGGGCTGTGCACGGGGGTGCAGGGAGCGCAGGCAGGACCCAGCCGACCCTTAGACCCCTCCTGGTTAGGCGCTCTCGCGTGCTTGGCTCCTGTGGCCCTTATCAAGGACGGGGTCTCGTTACCCACAGCCCAGGTGGCACCGCTGACTTTTCCTCTTCTCCTCCTCATCTCCCTTTGCAATGGATTTTGGAAATCAAGTAATAATCGCTATGTAATTTACCTCTTCCCCTGCGCAGCTCGGGGACCAGACTTCCCCTTGATCGACTATTTTGACATATTTACTCATAGCTACGTCTGTCTCGGCAGCATCCATATCAAAAACTGGAGCTTTAAATTACCGCGTGGTGGGGATTGTGGTTCTTGCCTGCGGTTGAACAGTCTCTCAGGCTGTCTCCGTGGCTTTTGCCTGTACGTGGCCCTAACCCTGTATGCGCCGCGAAGGAGGATCCAGGCGCGGAGCAGATTCCGACGCAGAGCGCTGGGAACGGGGCAGTGAAGCCCTGAGCGGGCCGGGAAGTGGCCAGGGGGGACGCGCGGGCTCACGCTCCGGAGCGGCTCCTGGACTAACGGCTTGCTTTGAAGCCGTCGTGGTGAGCAAGCATTGAGGTGGCACACTTGCTTGGCTGTTTTCTGCGCTGGCTTAGCGATACAAAGCAGGGGGGCAGGAGGACTCCGACAATTCCCTACAGGTTTATTTTCATCTATGGAAGAAAGCACGCGTGTTATTTCACCTTCTTGGAACATGACAGGTATTAATAACCCTATCAGGAGCAACCCTGTCCCGCTCTTCTTAGGCAATGCCCGAGTGAGGGCTGGGAGGCTGCGCCGCCTCCCCTCGCCTTGTTATCACATGCGGCCGATGAGCGCGGCCCAAGCACCGGGGTTCAGATCCGCACGCGGGGCGCCCCGGCTCCGTGTCCTGAGCGCGCCTGTCAGGCCCTGGTATTTGTTTCACAAAGGAAAACCAGCATTATGTCTCGGAGTTTTTTGTTTGGGAGGAAAATGCCAAGAATTATCATTCTTTTTAAAGCCCGCATTATATCTACATCCATGTATATGTGCAACTGTTCTTTTCTCTCGCATGAGAATAATGATGCCCAGTTGTACAAAACCTGAATAATTCATCAGCAGAAGCACTCTGTGCCCAGAACGCAGCCATTCCCGCTGCAAAATGAAAACAAACCCAGAGAAATGGTAAGGAGTGAGGAGCTTTGTGCTGCCGCCGGAGGGTTTTAGGGGGTGCTTTGTGGCACGGGCAGGGGCTGCAAAGGAAGCCGCTCTGCGCGCGGCAGCCCGCGCGGAGGAGCGAGCCGGCTGCGCGCGGGTCTGCAGCTCCGGCAGCGCGGCGTGCGGGCGGCTCCGGGGCCTCTCTGCTCCTTGGGCACAACCTGCCTCTGCAGCACCCGCCCCGCAATAACCTGTGGCTCCTGCTTTGGTGGCTCCATTTACATTGTTGGTTTGTGTGTGGTCTCTGTGCTGTCCTCACCGCTCACATGAGCAGAGAGCAGGTGTAAGATACCATTAATTGCGCAGAAAAGGGCTGCGCTCGGACAAATGGCAGTGTGCAGTGAGGAGCGAGGGCCAAGCGGGTCGAAATGACTGCTTTCTCGCCCGCTGGACTGCATAGACCCAGCAAAGACACCCGCGGTGCTGGGGCTTGAGCGCTGGGCTCTGGGAATCGCGTTTAATCTCTCCTCTGCCACATGCCTCTTCCTTTGCAAAATATATTTGCTCTTTATTTCAAACGAGGAACGCATTAGTTTAGGCTGGGCTACCTCTTCTCTTTCTGGAGAATAAAACAGGCACCTTTCGCCCTGCAAATATGTTTCTTGTGCAGAGAGGAATCAAAACACCACTTAATCCTGAAGATTAAAACCCCGTGTTGTCTGTCTGGAGACTCTCGTGTGGAACACTTGTTTGCTTGGCGCAGTTCCTCTTTGATGGAAACACTTGTCTGCTTTTGCTGTCACAAGCCAGACCCCCTCGCACGGATCTCAGGGCTATTACTCTGTCACATTCCCCGCTCTGCAGAAAGGAGGTATTAAGCAAAACAGCATTCTCAGAAGCAGGAATTGCTATTGTTAGCAAAACAATACCTGCAAAATAATTTCCTCCCAACTGAAGCCTCTCTTCTCACCGTGGCTGCCAAGGGAAGGGAGGGGAGAAGGCAATTTATTAACGAGGTCTGCCTCTGCCACGTGTGAGCAGAGTGCAGCCCCCACACGCACCTGCCCTAGATGATGAGGGGCAGGTAAGACCCGTCTCAGGAGATGCCTGAGATGTTGCCTGCGTAGAGGGGCATGGGGTCTTCAAACGAGGAGAAAATGAGCTGGGCTCCCTTAATTCCTGAAGAAATAGGAGGGAATAAGTAGCGAATTAGAGGGGTTTCCTGCGGTGTGCGTGCCTTCCAGACACGTCCTGGCTGGATTCAAAAGACTCAGGTAGCAAATATGGAGGGGGGAAGAAGTGTCAGCAAAGGAAAGCTTGGCGCCACTTTTTTTCATTTTTTTTTTTTTTTTGTTATTGAGCTACTCAAATATTTTGACAGTTCTATCTAGAGAAAAAATCTAGGAAAAGAGAAAATAAAGAGTCTTGGAATGAGAGGCGGCTTGCGCTTCTCTATGGTGGCGTTGTGGCAATTTCTGCTGGCAACTTGGAGGGACCCAAAGGACCCTTGTGTGTGCAGAAGTGCAGAGAGCAAGAGGCTGCTCCGAAGCGGTGCGAGCAGCAGGGATGGGTCCTGGAGAGCACTCCCCTCTCGGGAGAACCCCCTGAGGAGCCCTGCCTGTCCAATAGCCTCGGCCTGTTCTGCTGTATTCATAGCAAAAAAAAAAGTCTTGTGAGGGCAGCGGTTACAACAAGGGGCACCACGACTGACACGGGGCACTGCGGGTTTTTCTCATGTGTGTTATTCTGCCTACATTGCAAGTCCCGGGACTTGCACGTGGTCTGGCCTGACGTAGGGACATCTCGGGCTAGGACTGGCTCTGCAGAGGTAGCTTGGCCCAAGCGCAGAGGAGTTGATCTGCAGCAAGGTACAAGGTGCCGATTGGGATCCGCTCTCAGTCCTAAGCGGATCCTAAGCCCTGGGAGGCAGGGAGAGAGGAGGAGGAGGCTCTGTGGGCAAACAGTGCCTTTGTTGGGGTGGCTGGGGTGCCGCGCGGGAGGGAGATGTCACCGCGCGCCGCAAAGCAGCGCCGCTTCCCGGGATGGCAGCGCGCCAGACCGCGACATCCACCGCGCCTTTCTGCAGCAACAGCAATTAGCTGCTCCTGCTAATGAGGGGTTTCATAAGCCACCGAGTGAATCATAGCGCGCTGGGACTGCTGGCACGCCGGGTGCTGGGTGCATCGGAGCCCGTGGCGCTGCAGCGGGGCCGCGGGGCCGCCTCGAGCGTGCGCTCGCCACGCGGCTGGCCGAGGTGGGAATGGTCCCGCTAGGCAAAGAGGATTACTGTGCCGCAACAAAAGGTAATGTATGCAATTGTATGCAAAAAAGGGAGCTGTAGTGGCATGTACAAAGCCTGCTTTGTTTTGGTCTATTGTGTTCAAAGTTTAATTCCTGTGAAAACACGGGTAACTCCATTGTGTACCTTTGGGGAGAGCTTGACCGGCCCCTGCCTGAAAGGGATTGTGTTAATTAAACACACTTGGCTTTGACAGGAGAGGAGCTGGAGAGGCTTCTGGAGACGGGAAGCCTAAATAGCGCGGGGATTGCTAGCAGAGCGGGGCAGGTTGCAGTGGTGTGCGCAGCCCAGCACCCTGAATGGATTCCCTTAAGCCTCTTCCTGGATGCAAGGCTTGATTCCAAGTAGCAACCCACTGGCTAGAGCCACAGACTGTGTGTGTGTGTGTGTGTATATATATGTGTATATATACACGCACATACATATGCACTGTATATATATATATATACACACACACATACATATGCACTCACAGTCAGATGGATGTACCTTAGTGGAAAAGCAGACAGGCCTCTGGGTCCCCTGGACTCTGCTGTACTGGGAAGATCCCCTCTTGATTCCAGCTGCTCTAATGGGGCTAATGAGAGAGCGTGTGTACCCTCCAGTCGTACCTCAGTGCGCCGTTAACAGTGCCAAAGCACTGAAAATAACCTCTTTTTGGCTTGCCTCTTTTTTCCACGCTGGGAGCAAAGCTCTTGCAGGACCGGGCAGTCAGTATGAAGGCAGCCGTTGTGCCTGGCGATGCTGCGGGACGCAGGATAGCGGGCAGGCTGGTCTGGCAGACCTCGGGCAGCCCCTGTGCGCGCTCTCTGCTACGGCTGTGCCCTGGGCACTTCCATGCTGGCAGCTCCGGAAAGCGCCCGAACGCTCCCGCTCCCGTCGCTCTGCAGCCGCTCTCCTCGCTGTAACCATCACTCAAGAGGCAGAGAGATTTCTTGATTTTTCTCCCTGCTGAGCAGCATGTGTGTGAGTCACTGCAGCACGCAGGTGAAGCTCAGTGGCAGCTCACGCGCTGACACTTCACGGGGGTGTTCTGCGTCTCTCCAGTTTTCCGAAGCGGAGAGAGGGGAAGGCCTGGCCTCTTATTGCCTCAGCGCCTGTCATGTAGCGTGGGTCCCGCTGTGATGGGTGAGCTTGCCTTAGGGAGCCGCAGGAACAATCCCAGCGGCGAGTGCCGCTGCATCCCGCGCCGCCTGCATCCCGCGCCTGCCCCGGAGCCGGGCCGTTTCTCACAGCGTGCCAGGATCCCATGTGTGGCTTAGCCCCTGGACCTGAGCAAGCCAGGAAGTGCCTCTGCCCTCTGGGGAAGCTGCAGAAGACTCAATATCTGCATTGATTCAGCACTGGGCATCTGCATTAGTTGCTTCCTCCGGCAGTGAGGTTAGCTCCCTGGTTGAATGGCTAGCGCGGGTCCCTGGCACACGTGGGATGCAGACGTGTTAACCTCTGCGTGTTCTGCGTGCCCGTGTTGCGGGCCGCGATCGGCGCGTTCCGCCCCCAGCGTGGCAGGCAGGCTGCCGAGGGAAAGGCTTGGAGCTGGGCTCCCGTTGGAGAGCCGCAGTGCAGGAGCCGGCGGCGGAGCGCCGGTTGCCTTGGCAATCCGTGCTCGCAGCACGGGCGGCCGGGCCGGGCTGAGCCGAGCTCAGCTGAGCCGAGCCAAGCAGTGCGAGGCTCCTGAGCCCCTGTTAGCTGCGCGGGATGCTCCCATCGCCTGGTGCCATGTGGGACCATCAGCTTCCACCCGCCCGGGACAGGGAGACCGAGCCGGAGACCGCTCTCCGGCTGAGAGTTTCTGCGAGCTGTCCTGTAAAGCGAGTGGGGTTTGCAGTGCTGCAGCCCCGCTCTCCCACGGCTCACAGGGCCCTTGGGCACAGGCAGGCATCCAGCCGAGCCCACGTGAGCTGCTTTCCTTCTCTTTTGCACCGAATCTGCTAATCCACTTTTCTGCTTCCTTTGCTTTTCTGGAGAAGCTCTGCGGGATTTCTTGTCCTGAACCAGATTTATTCGGAGGCAAAACTCGGCCTGCCAGGACAGGAGACGTTGTGGTTGTGCGATGTTATTTCCGAAGGAGGCAGCAATTACTGCAGGGCACTCGTGCCTCCTGCGCCGGACGGGGAGCAGAGAGCAGTGCAGGAATCTAGGCTGGAGCGAGGCTTGCAAGATATTACTTCTGCCAGATAATAAGAAAATTTACAGCAATTGCTGGACCATATTGCTCGCTGCTGTTTTCTGCCTAAATCAGAAACAGAGGTAAAGGCTTTTTTATGATTATTATTGTGTTTTCACACACACACACACACAAAAAGTCCTCCCCTGGGCTGCAGGTCCATCTGGCAAGAATGGGTTGAGAGGCAATTTTTCAGAAAGATTTTATCACAGGACCCTCAAAAGAAGTCCTTTCAGTAGGCGTGTGAGGGTTCCCTGCTTCTTGTCTGCCATGTCTTTCCTTAGTGCATTGGGTACACTTTACCCTGAGGAGAAGGTATTAAAAACTCCTATAAAAGCGGAGCCTCGGTGCGGCTGAAGCAGTCGGGACATAGGAGCAATCCTGTGCAGCCAGTCGGGACAATCCCACACGCCAGGGTGCGTTGGGGGCTGGTGTCCCCTTGCGGGTATTGCCGTCATTTCCCTGCCAGGTACGGCACTAATTCTGGGACGTTCAGTCCAGTTTAGGCCTCCTGTAACTTACAGAACCAAGAGACAAGCTAAATCTAGCCCTAGGCTAGAGTGATGTACTTGGCTACAAATTCTCCCGCCTGATATCTCAGTTAGAGGATGTATAAAAGAGAAGAAATATGGGAGGAAGCAGGCAGGCCTGGCAAGCTAGGGAATGGTGGAGAGGAGCGGTGTGCTCCGTGCGCCTGGCTGGAACGCCGGCTCCCGGGTCGCTGCCCCTTCCCTCCCTCCAAAACCGCAGTGCCCCCAATTAAACCCCCCGTGCGGCCGCTGCAAAACGCGCCGCTGGGTTTAGTTACCCGCTCGCAAGATTCATGGCTCTGCTGCTCCCCCAAGTAAGTAATAATTCCAGAACAGCATTCCGAGTTGCAATTTATTCTCGTTGTAAAACACTGAGAGAGTAAATCACGGGGAGTGTAATCATTTCTTTTCTTTCTTATAAATCACGGCCCATCCCGGCGCTTGCCCGCTGCATCCGCAGGCCCCGCGGGGAGGGGACGTGTGACCTTTGGTGCGCGCACGCGTGCGGGGAGCGGCGGCCGCCTCCGGCAGGGCAGGGCTGCCTGCAGCTTTGCTCAGGAGCTGCGCCGGCGCCTGTGGATTTTCGGCATGCTTCTCTCGCCGTTCTCCTGGCGGGGCGGGAGCCGTGGGCTGTGTTGTGTGCACTTCTGCGTCCTGCAGTTGGGGGTTTCTGTGCCGGCCTTGCCGGTGTGTCCCGCTCCCGCTGCACCCCGGGCGCTGCAGCCACCCGCGCTCACGCGTTCGTTCTGCGCGCCGCTTCGCCAGCGCCGAGCAGTGCCCAAAGAGCAGGTGCCTAACAGCGTACCGGTAGGACTGCTCAGCCACGCTGCAGCCATAATGCTGAGAAGTCCTTATGTCCTTGCAGTCAAGGACTTCAAAGCTGATGTGAAGCTGTGTGCTGCTGGTGGTTGTCGTGCCCAGCTCTCAGATCAGGAGCTGCAGACTCAGGCAAGTGACTTGGCCGGCCTGGGCTCGCTCGGTGCGTTGGTCTTGCTCCCTCTGGAGCTGGGCTTTGCTCCTGTGTCTAGGGGAGCCAAGCTTGCCCCAGTCACAGCGCTGAATGCAGAGAACGGCGAGCCTAGAGCGTGCCCGTAGGGTCAGGGCAGCTCACCAGTGCAAACCCTGCCCATCTACAGCGTCGCTGGTGTGCCACGGGCTGCGGGTCCTCCTGCGTTTCATGCATTGATAAATGAAGGAGCAGAATTGTTTTTGAAACACGCCGCAGTTCAGTGCAGGGCTCCGTGCCAATCCCCAGGAAGACAGAGCCTTCGCCGTACACGTAGGCAATGGTGTGAGCTGGTTTCTTAGCTCTGGAAATGCGATGTAATAATCAAGGAAGATATGGTCTTGATATAGAGCTGAAACAACTCAATTTACTGGGTATTGATAGCTGTCACCATATATTACACCAATTTCTCTTCATTTTTCTCACCCGTTTTCTTCCCCTTTTGCCCTCGCGTCCTTTTCTCCTTGCTTCCTCGCCCTCCTCTGAGTCTGTTTCTTGCTGCCCTGTAGCTTGTTTGCTACTACATCCCACCGGTTCCTCGGAGACTCGGAGGGTGCTTGGCATGGACAGCGTCCCTGGCGTGGGCAGAGCTTGCAGGGTGGGCTGGGGCACTGTGCAGCTGGGGCAGCGGGCACTGCGTGCGTGACCGTGACCATGAGCTCAGAGCCTGCACCACTATGGTCAGAAACAGTTTGGTTTCAAGCAAACATCCTCATCTGCTCAATATCCTTTTTTAAATCGAGCACAGCGCAGACGCCGGTCTGAACACAGCTGGGAGGTGAAGCTGTGTATATTGAAATTATGCTTCTGAAAATAGCTCTGTCCTGTGTGGGCAAGTCTCCCTGTCAGTGCCTGTAAAGTGAGGATAATGGTTGCGCCGTCGCTCCTGGGACAGGACAGGATTAACGCGTTAGGAGCGCCGTGCCGGACTGGCTGAGCTGGCCTTGGCGGCGGTGCTGAGGCTTGCACGGCTCTGCAGGGCAGCGCTCGCGATGCCGGAGCGCGAGGCAGAGCCATGGCCGCGCCGCCGGCAGCCACTCCGGAGCGGTGCTGCGGCCAGGGCCGGGCCCCCTCGCTTTGCCGCTCCGGGTAGTATCTCCGCGCCTGCCTCTCCTGCCGCCGCTCCGCAGCGGGAACAAGCTCTTCCATCAGTGGCCCTGGCCCTTTCCAGCCTGCACCCGTCGGGGCCCTGGTTTTGCAAAAGGCGCTATTGCGGGTAGGCTTGTAAGGTTTCTGGGAATAGTCCCTTGAGTAGCCAGGAGCGTGGGATGCAGCGCTGCAAGCGTGTGGAGCCCTACTGAATGCACGCGGGTTCACGAGGGGAAACTGCCTGAAGCGGGATTCCTCGGAGAAGCGCGCCCTCCTCCTCTTCCTCCCGGCTCGCCGGACCCACTCGCGGCCCGGTGCCAAGGGGAGCAGGCCGGGCCCCCGCGGCTGGGTCGTCCGGGTCTCCTAATGAGCCTGGCGGCGCAGCCTGATGATGGATCCTCGAGCGTGAGGCGCTAATGAACGGCAATTCTTCAAACGCAGCCATTGCTCTATTTTTTCCCCTTAACAACTGAACTGATTAGAATGAAACTTTGACTTGATTAGTGATTATTGTCTCTGTATGGCAGTTGCGTGCAGCCCTTTCATTTTCTTGGGCTGTTTTTTTCCAAAAGGAAAACATTGGCAGGCATTTCATCCCCTGATTTACTGCTTGGGTTCTCTGCTCCATATTCATTCCTCTCTCCTTTTCCGTTGTTCCCCGGGCTCTTCAGAGGAGGTTTGTTTGTGTGTGTTTGTGCGAGGCGGGGGCTTTGGAGGCTCTGCCCGCTGGGTGCGGCGCACGGGTGCCCGGCGAGGGGCCCGGGCGGGCAGGAGCGCCATGGGGTGGCGCAGCAGCTGCCCCAAGCACGGGAGAACTCGCGGGAGCAGCTCCGGGAGCCGCTTCCCTCCTCCGGCTGCTCCGCGTGGCAGCCTCGGCCCGTGCTGCTCGCGTGAGGTACGAATTAGCAGTGTTGCTGGTCGGTGCAGCCACCGTGCACTCGGTCCCGTAGCGGGCAGGGTCCTTGTGCAGGCTCCTTTCGGGCCATGGAAGCAGCTGCTTTGCCCTTTCCTGCTAAATGAGACGCGGGTCTCCAGCGGGATCACACCTGGCACTACGCGATCCTCCCGCCCTTCGCACACCTTGCGAGCACCGTGCAAAATATTTGTAGTGGGGACTCGCTCGACCCGAGCTCCTTCTGGGGAAGCAGCTCGTGCGCTGCGTATTTCAATAACAATGGCTTATTAAATAATAATTGACATTTACCTAGCTGCTGCTTGTCCTCAGAGCCCCCAAGTCTTGGCAAACTTTAATTAATAGTTGTTTTAATAGTTAAATAACCTTTATAACTGCATTTCATTTATTCTGGGGTCGTCAGAAATAAAGTCATAACCATCTGAAGCAAGTGATAAAACACAACATATGGTTGAGCGCCCGTGGGTTATTAATGAACCGAGTAACCTGGCAGAAGAACAATGTATTTTCCCTTCCCGATTGCCTGTGCAAGAGCCGCATGCCGTGAGCGCCACACCGCTCCGGCGCCCGCGCCTTCTCCTCTGCCGCTGCCTCTCGGCACGCGTCGGCGACGAGCGGAACGCCGGCGCCTCGTCCCCGCGGGTCGCATCCCTGCTCCTGCGCGGTGGCCTGGGCACGGTGGCGCCGGGAGAAGCGCACCCAGGTTCCCCCGCACATGAGGAGGCAGCCGCCGCCGGCGAGAGGGGAAAGGGGCCTCGGTGCCTCCGGGGTGCCGCGGCCAGCGCGTCCCTCGCGCGGCGCGCCGAGGCCGCCCCGTGCACCGTGGGTGCCGCGCGCCCCGCTGCTCC
>JAVCKT010022898.1:6925-16980 GCA_032273925.1 Rhynchotus rufescens
GCGCCGAGCCCGGCCCCGGCCGCCACGTACCGAGTCTCGCCTCCCGTGCTGTAAACCTCTCCTCCTCCTTCCCCTACGGACAGCCTGCTTGCAGGACTGCTCAAAGTAATTCATTAGTACTGATTCTGCGCGGCGCCACACGCAGCCTTCCCCACGCGACCGTCGTCCTCTCCGGCTCTACAGACCGTTGCTGTTCCTGTGGCTGAGCGGCGGCTTCGACAGCTCCACCACCGTCGAGCGGGACTTGTTGAGAAACTTGGGAGCCCGGCGCAGCAACCTCTGCGCCTCAGTAAACGCTTCTGTCAGCTCTTTTTTCCACTGAACAAACTCTGGGTCACTCTGAAAGAGATACAGAAGTAGTTTGGCACGTCTTCTCTTTTGCACAGCACTTTTAGCAACTTATTTGCATTTTCTGTGTAAACAAGTACCTTTGGATACTGAAAATAGGTAGCCATTCGCTTCTATCACTCAGCCCCAACGAGGTAACTCAAGAGAACTAAAGCTGGTCAGAATGTCTCAACCCTTGCCTATTTTATCCCCTACAAGCACCTTAGTTGCCATAAATTAACAGCAATTAATCCCCTGTGTCACCAAGGCCTCAGAAGGCTGCCTAGTGAGAAGTAACACAACGCTAAGAGCTGTGAAAAACAAAATTCATTCTGGTACAAGTAACACTGAAACCCGTACTTTCAGTGAGGACAAACTGATGAAGCTGCAGATCTTCTCCTTTCAAACTAAAGTATAGGAAGAACTTCCCTAGTTCTGCTTAGCCTTAGCTTTGCTGCCCAGTCAATATGTAATGTGAGGACAGGAACAACTCACATGCAAAACATCTGATCCGCAGTTACTGAAAACAAGTGTCTCACCTCACACTGCAGGACAAACTGTTTTCCTCCTTTAATTCGCAGTAAGATGCATTTCTTATCTTTAATTTGCGTTTCTTCAACAGATACTATTTGCTCCATTGTCAGTAGATTTTGCTAGAGTATTTGCAGAGAAACAAACAATAAGAGATGATTTGGCAAAAAAACAATGTTGCTCACCAGATAAAGCCAATAGCTAATAGTTTTTGGACTACCCATACGAATGAAGTTATGAACATGATGGTCATTACACAAGCATTTTTTTTTTTATTTCTGAAGCCTGATTCATGAACTAAAAATAGACTATAAGGTAAGAGAGAGATTTAGCAAGGGACCTGGCTGGTTAAACAGACAGGGAAATAAAAGCCAAAAGAGGCAACAATGACGGTATGAAATAGGAATCTACAAATAGGTGTGTCTACAAACAAAATATGCGCTGTTTTCCTACAAGAGAGTTGCACAGAATTTTAAGTATTTCCAAGTATTTGCTGGAAAAAGAAAAAAAGGACAATCTTACTATCTGTACCAAAGCCCTGAAAGGGAATACTTTAGGTCTATATAATTTACAAAAATGAGAATACCATTCTGAAAATCCCCAAACTTTACATAAATATACAAATGATTCACCTGGACTACATGAGCACAGCTGAACTAAACTAAAGTTGCTATAGCATTTTATTTCAAAGAAAATGCTATAGCATTTATTACCTTACCAGTTTATGTTTTTTTGTATAAATACTCCAGAAGTCCTAAATGAAAAACAACACCATGAACTACCAAATTCCTTTGAAAATACAAACAACACAAGCAGATTTCTCAAGTCAACTTTCTGCTTCTCAAGTGCAGTGTAGTTTCCCAGGGAGAGGCTGCCCTGAGGAGCCCCTCAGGTCCACGGGCCTTTTGCTAAGGGCCAATTCTGCCTGCACGGGGGCTGCCCGAGCTCAGGAGCTCCGATTTGCCTCGACCCCCGCTGGTCTTTCCTGCCTTCCCCCACGGCTGCTCGCCGGGGCGCCCGGCCGCACTCACCCGTGACTCTCCTTCTCCTCGCCACTCCAGGCGGTTTGGGAAGAGGTAAAAGTAACGACGCTGCCACTGGGTGAGGAAGGGGTTGCCCAGTTTCAGCATGTATCCGTGCATGATGCAGTCCTTCCCAAGCGCGTAATCTACGGCGAGAGCAAACACCAGTGTGCGGAGCTCGGCACCGTGCCGGCCGCGCTGCAGGAGCGCCCGGACAGCGCGGACGCTCCGCGGGGCTCGCGAGCGGGCGTCTGAGCACTGGGGTTGCAGTAGTGCTCCCGCGGGCACGGCCACACGCAGCCGACCCCACCAGCACACAGCTTGCCTCTTTGAAAGCAAAACAAAACAATGCCCGATTTACTGCTAAGAGCCTTGTACAGTGCTATGCCAAGGTCACGATCCGCCCTGCAGCAGCCTTTGCAAACAAGTCACATTTTCTATATGGTTTTCCAGTCCCCTTTACCATGAAATGAAATCCTCGGCGTTCGGAGTGTACACAACAAACAAAAGCAATGAGGGGCTGCACACAGTCATCTTTAAAGATGGTGCTGCAGATTTCCAAAAGGTTATATCACCACACAATGTTTCCAAATAGTAAGAAACATGATACAGATTAAATGAATTCTATTCCTGGTGAATGAGAGCAATATGGAAGTCAGTTGTTTCAAACTTCATCTACATTAATTAGTATCCAGTAATATAATATTTAAAAAAAAAAAAAAAAAAGCATTTAATAGATTACCTTCCTCATGGCCAAGCTGTTTATTTTTAGCCCTTTTTCTGGCCTCAATTTTATCTGTGTCTGCATTCACTGCATCATAAACTGTTTCTGCTACTTCTTGCTGCCAGCGTTCCGATATTACCAGAGGAAAGTTCTTATATAATTCCTGGTCACTATCGAGCAACTTGCAAAAGAAAAAAATAACACAAAAAACACAACATTTTAATAAGCTTGACTATTCTTTACCACAGCAGTCAATGTTTTTTCATTATTTTATTATCTTAAAAGATGCACTGAACTGTAACCTTGCCAGAACAAATAGGTGCAAACATTAGATAGACTAATTTAAGCACAGGTAATAGTTTTTATAGAGAAAATAGGCCACTGGTTGAAAACGTTTTGGCTTAATAGCTTTAAAAAGCCTACCTTAGGCAAGGTTGATGCATCTTGTTCTGCAGTCATTACATTTAAATTATTTAAAATGTAAGCAGCTACATTCCTAGCTTTGTTGCATTCTTAACTTTGCTGCACGTTAAAAATGCCGAACATTAAAACCCTCTTCAGCAGAAAAACTCCAACATAAGAAAACAAGTGAAATAGAGGCTATGGTACTGGGACTGTAACATGAAAAGGGACCATTTACACAGAGACACTTATCATGCTTTCCCAGTTTAATATTACACTTAAAAATTCCCCTCTGATATCCCTAGTGCACCCTGCAGACCTCGTAACCCCGGTGCTGGCTTTGCCTCTGCTCTCCCTTGCCATGAACCCCGGCTCCGGAGTCGCCCCGGGGGCACCGCGTGCTGCCCGTCCCACTAAGGAGCACGTGCCCTTGGCGACAGCGATGCTGTGGGTTTAGCCGTCGCACACACTGATGCAGTACAAAAGCAGGCAGTGTTTCCTGCTAAGCTTTTAATCTGGGGTGACTTGGCCCTCTCCGCGTCCTCTCCTCGCTAATCCGGAGAGAATCGGGGTTTCTGGGAGAAGCAGGAGCAGAGGCTGCTGCTGAAGTGCCCGGCGAGCCCACTAGACTGCACTGTCCGCCCGGGCTCGGTGACACCCCGCGCTGACTCAGGACTAACTAAAGCTTGCGTGCAGCCCGAGCACAGGGACACGAGGCAATTTGGCTCTATGATTCACGGGTCCGAGTTGTGCTGGGAATCGATGACCACTCCGTGCACAGGAGGCAGCCTTGCTCCTCCCTGCAAAACGGTCCTTGGAATTGCAGCGTCCCACAGCCCCAGCCTTTGGAGCCCGTTAGAGCAACACTGAAGCTGTGAATTTCCTGGGACAAAGCTAATCCCGGGCTCTTCACATGGCTCTCTGCACGGAAAAGCTTTTCTATGCCACTTCTGTAATGACAACAGGTGACACTGACAGACAAGTTCCTCTTTTAGGCACAGTGAGAAGTTAACCTAGAAAATTTGGAGCAATTGGTTTCTCTCCTGCCTCATTTCTGTATTAGCAAGATTAAAGTTGGATCTATTGAAGAAGGGAACAACAAAAACATTGGATGGGGCACGTCTGCCCATCGACTCTAAAACGCAACCAAAAGACACAGACTTGACAAGCAAAAGCAAACAACAAACAAGTCCAAGATACCATTTCACAACAACATGCTCTAAGATTAGCTGAGATTCAGGTTCCAAACTCAAAACCAATTCTTTATGCACTTTTAGAACCATGTCCGTATCCCTGACACAGAGAAATGGCAAGCACGTGTGCCAGGTGAGCCCACAGTTCAAGGATGGCTCTTTACCTATCATTTACAGTTGTGTACCTTAATGCCTTTAGTGTCCTCTTCATCAAAGGACCCAATATCAAAAGCATCTGCTGCATTTACTTCTCCCCGGGGAGGAATCAATGGTGGAGGATACTGGAAATAAAAGTAGCATAATTACAGATTAATTAATGTACAACATTTAAATCCATTCTGCAGAAAAATACCGCCTCTCTAGTGTTCTACACATTACACACGACTGTGTAACAGAATGTCATTTGAAATCAAATTTCAGTACAAGTTGTTCTCCATTCCTGCAGCAGAAGGTCTTCTGTATCTTTTTTTGGTTAGAGAGAACTATGCAGAAGAAAGAAGGCAGCCGTTTGACAGCAGGTAGCCGTGCTAGGGATAGGAGTCCCCAAGTTTTCTATTCTGCTATCTGTACAGGCTTCTTTATGGCTTTACTCTGAAGCTAAAGTTAATATTTCGATCCTTTACCTTCTGCAAATAGACTTGCTGCCAATCGATCCCTTTGAAGAAAGGATGCTCTTTTACTTCTTGTGCACTGCAAAATAAATTAACTGCGGTCAACAAAATGAAGGGGCTTTTCAAAAACATTTGAGGAACTTAAAGCTTTCAAAAGTCAAGCATTTACACCACTTGAAAACATCACTAAAATACTTGTTTTTTATTTTTTTTTTAAACAATAGAAGACTAATATGGAAGCAGTGCACGTAGTGCTGCAGTCTGCGAAGCTATCACCCTCGTTACTCCATGACACACCATCTCTCCAAATGACAAACACCATTCTTCTGTTGTCAGATTCTATGGGTTAATTCTAAGCAACATGCTCACGCTACTGCATTTGATAATATACTCACTTTATAAGCAAAACTACCCTTGATAAGCCTCAGCTTGAAAAGTAATCTCAGACTTGGTGATCATCATCAAGGAGTCCGTGACATAAAAACCTCCAAATATATCCCTGGAATAACCTTGCACCATCTTTGGTGTGACTGACTGTTACTCAAGAGGTATCACACGTTGCCAACAGTTTCTCAACAGTTGTTTACTTCTCTCTGTTTTCTCTCCTGACCTCACATCAGGCAAATATTGCGTTTTAAATAGGTGTCAGCAACACCTTAGAGACTCATGGCAATGAGCCTGCTTCTCTCCGAATATGGGAGATAACAACATTTGCCATTGGAAATAGAGGCAGCCCAAAATGAAGCAAGTATTTGGGGCTTTCTGGGAATCTTTTGTGGAATAACTCCTATCATTACAGCTGCAACAACACAAACAGTTTTAGCTATCATTACGCCCTAATCAAATAGCACAAATTCATGTCAAAACAGATCAGGTAAAACAACATAAAAATAGAACAGGGAGGAAAAGTACTAACATCCATAATAAGATTATATATATAACTCCTCCAAAAATGAAAATGATTGCAAAGAGCATATGGGAAGAGAGAAGTGACTTTAATGACATAACTTCATAATGTTTCCACAATCAAAGCAAGCTCAGATGTAATACTACACAATTGCACTTTTCAGTGTTTTCTTTCCTAAAGTAAAATTATCAGGAAGTTGATTTTTGCTTCATATTAAGTCATTCATTGTAAAAAAGTGGAAGTGTTTGAAGTTACAGGTGCAAGGAGGAGAAGACACCGACCTGCGCCCCTGGCAGCCAAGTCTCTTGCTAACATCCCGCTGCAGAAGCCCTTCCAAAAGGGACTTCAGCTCAGGAGAAAATGAGTCTGGTAACTCCACATTCTATGGAAAAAAAGAGTAGTACAAAAAAGGCATTAAACTATAGAAGTATTTTGATCTGCTTTTACCATACAGGAAAACAGCTTTTCTTTAATAGCATTTGCAAGCACAACCTTTGCCCAGAATACAGCCTTTGCCCGGAAAGCAGCTCAAGAATAAATATATGTACTTTTTGTCAGCTCTGCAGTTTACTAGGCACGAAAAAGATAATTGCCACTGCCCCCAAGATCCTTACCACGGTGAGCGTCATCCGGTCGATCTCATGCTTATCTTTGGTTTTGTGTTGTCTGAAAGGACTGTGACTGTAGAAATAAGAAAATGCACTCATAAGTGTAAAGCCATAGCATATGGGGTTACTGCAGCGGCGGCAACGCCAGGAAAGCAGGCAGCATCCTTCCAGTCCCCTTCTCCCACCTCATCAGTCCTGCCCTGCAGGACGACAACATTAGCAGTGAAACACTTAGCACTGACAGTGAAAAATTAAGACTTTTCACACTAACATACAGTTCAACACCGTGACTACTAGTCACATCTTAAAAATATCATTGCCTGAGTTCTTAACACTTCCTTTTCTTTTTTCACTGCAGAAAGCTGTGCCACTTTGCAATAATAATAATAATAATAATAATAAAATAAAGCACATCCTCCCTGTTTTTGCAGCATGACTGCATATGGTGGTCATGAAAATCAGACCCAAAGAAAAGTAATCTTTCAACTCTGTTCCAGGCAGCAGATGTACCTATGAGTACATTGATTACCTAAGTTAATGCATTTTGTATCGCTGCATGGCACTATGTACTGGCTTATTTCACTGGTGACCTGCTACTTCAGTTATTTCCTATTTGTTCTCCAACTGCACCTGCTGACTAGATCTGTTGCACACATCAGGACTGCATTTTTCTGTTTTTAAGCATGTCAGGTAGCGAGGCGAGAGTTAATTGCCTCAGTAAATTGAGGGCATGGTCTCTGATACTCAGACAAGAGGCTCTGATGAGATCAGGAAAGCAAATGATTGACTGCAGACTTACTGCCAGCACTTTAATGACTACATGCATGGCACACTAAGACACAGCACTATGTGCCCAAGCCTTGCTTTGCTCTCCAGGTTGTTTAATCAGCTCCCCAACCGAGGACGAAGGTTAGTGCAGGACGAGGAAGGCTCTGCCTGCTGCCCTGATCCCCCCCTGCGCACCACTCTGCAGCACGACCAGGGCCAGGGGGAAAAGCAGCCAAAACAAAAGATGAGGAGTCCCCAGCAGTCTGTTCTGAAATGCTCTTCTCTGCTCCCAGCACACCCGAGCTGCTGTGTAGTTTGCTACCTATAAAATTCTTCAGTGAGTGAATTTCTGCTTTACCAATAACACCGAGGAAGCTATTTTCAAGAAACACTTGCCAACCACTACGTGTTGACCATTCAGATGAATCTATTATACTTGTAAGTTTATTGACAGTTGACAAGGCTACAATTATACTTTCACACAGTAATACGTTCACATGGGCAAAATTCTGTAGCTGGAAGCATCCACACATTACAGAAAAAACGTTACTCAATAACTACAGAAGAAAAGGCCAAGTACCATGCTAAAAACAGAACACGGCGAAGTCTTTCGCCTAAGAAAAGATCCTAAGCATAAAATGAAGCTCATAATCTAAAAGGGCAGCCAGCACAGTTAAGCAATGAATAACAACATCACCACATCTCAAATCCTGAGCTGTTGCCAAAGGATGAGTGGATTGCCTATCAGGAGAAGTCATGAGAAACACCACGCCTGGAGAGCTCCAGCCTTCCTCATCCATGCGCCTACCAAGGGCAGCGGGGCTCAAGGGCTGTTTTTATTCGTTTGTTTTGGAAGAAAAACAAGCTTATTGACTCGTGAGTGCAGATGTGGTACGAGTTTCAAGCACGTGTTAAAACCAAGCAGACAAAGCAGTGGCCGAGCCCGGACTCACCCTCTCAGCAGCTTGAAAAGCATGCAGCCCAGGGAGAACCAGTCGGCACTGCTGTCGTACGCGGTTCCCTTCTGGAGCACCTCCGGAGCCATGTAGCCGTGGGTTCCTCTGCACCGCAAACAGGAAAACGCCCATTAGGATCAGATTAAGAAAAAAAGAATTTTCTTAGAATGAAAAAACTAACTTAACTTAAAAAGCATGAATTCTTAACAGCTCTTGTTTGTTACAAGACGAGATGCTGGAAATCTTAACAAGATTTTCCTTTGGCTTCCCATGCATATTCATGTTTTCTGTCCCTATAAAATCTATAGGGGCAATGTGATACCTTGAACCAGAAGAGCTAAAACCAGACAAACTATGGCACCTGCAGTGTGATTCAATGGCACTGGGGGAAAGGCAGGAATGACTGTCTGCGAGCGCGGCAGAGGCCGGACGCGGGCGGGCGCCGCGGGAGGGCAGGTCGGGCTCCCCTCCCGCAGGGCACCCGCGCCTCCTGCCCTCCAGCGTTAACAGACAGAAGCAGCCGGCAGAACACGGCAAGCGCTGGACACGCAGCAGTGAAGCTCCCGTGCGCTGCTTTTACCTCTGCTTGACTGGAAAGCATCAACTTTCCCAGAAACTACTGTAGTGCAAATCTGGTTTGTAAAAGAAAAATGACAGGATCAACCTTTCCTTTGTGCATATGTTCTGAGACTAACTCAGGCAAACAACTTGCAAACATTACATGCCAGAGAAGTTATGGAGTCCACATGTGAGACAGTTCAGATCCCAGTTAGGACCTGATGTCAAGAGATAGAAAGAGATGGAAAAAAAAATCCTGAAGTTACAGAAAAATCCAGAAACAGAAGGAGAAAATAAAGCCTGGCTTTTAGTCAGCTTCAGAATATTTAATTATCCATTTAGGACAATTAAAACAAATGTGAACTTTAACTCAGGCAAGTTTTTATCTTCTCTGAACAATGAATCATCTTGAAATAATGTGTCATCTTCCAGCCGTGCCTACACAGCAGCTGCTACAACTGTGCAGAAATGCAGAAAAGGGAAACCAAGAAATCTATCAATGTTTCCAGCAAAGCTTTGTTACAGAGAAAGTCTATGCCATACAAGTGTTATTTTCCTTTAGGCAAAGTTAAATAATAATAAAAAAAAAAAAAACACATAAAGAATTTATTTAGCAATTTTATGTGCAACAAAGCTCGCTTAATACTTACACACTAGCATGGGGCTTCTTTTTGGAGAAATCGCAGGCCAGCCCGAGATCTGATATTCTGACGTGCCCGTGTTCATCCAACAGGATATTTGCAGGCTAGAAGTGCATAAACAGAGACAGAATTAGGCTCAGTATTTTTCCTTTGATGACAATGAAACTCCTAGAAATTCAAACAAGAAGTGAAACACAGAATCTAGATCCTTGCCAAGAGCAGGATCCAGGTAAGATCCTGGGTATACACAAGAACTTCCTTTAACTTATCGGCATTTCTGGATTGTTGATTGCTATCTAACAATATCCTATGCAAAGGGAGCCCCTGGGTTAACAATTACCTTTAAGTCTCTGTACACGACAAAGCGATTGTGCATGTGTTCTAAGCCCAAGATGATTTCAGTAGCATAAAACCTCATTTCTTTTTCAGAAAACACTCCATGCTGGGAGAGGTGGTAGTGCAAATCTCCTCCTAAAATTAGAAGAATTGGGACACAGTTAAAAGAAGATTAAAATCTCGCTGTCCTGAAGGGTGGCAAGACAAAGAACGGGGAGAAAGGAGCAAACGGGGAGCAGTGGGAAACAGAGCAATTGCAAGTTTTCATAACCAAACACAATGAGATTCAGGTGCTGGATTCAAGAGCTTGTGCACTCAACCATGGGCAAGTCTGCTCTGCAAGAATACATCCTGATAAAGTATCTGAGGAAGAAAAAATGATCTATTTGGAACTCCATTTAAAACATATTTACTTTGTCCATGTTTGCATTCAGTCCACGACCCAGCAACTGAGTCTTAATGGAAGTGATT
>JAVCKT010022898.1:30229-60828 GCA_032273925.1 Rhynchotus rufescens
AGCCATACTTTCATTGATTTCATCAGGGTTCAAATTTCCAAGCAATTTATTAACTACTTATATTCAAAAAAAGACACTTCATAAAAGGCATGCTGATGCAAAACAGAATTTCTGTGTCTTTCAGTCACACAGAAGAGACTGTTATTCGTGAAAACATACCATTAAAACACAATTTGAGGTTTTTAAAACCTTTACGATCAAACTACAAGCAGTCTGGTCTTTCTGGTACACGCAGCAGTAGAATGATCTCCAACTACCCTCAGAATTGTCACCAATGTGTCCTGCCATTTAGCACGGCATACACAAAGCTTGCTTTACATTTGCAGCTTGCTCATTATATATCAACAATTCATCAAATTAAGCTTACTAAGCATTTTTAGCCTTGCTTTACAGCAATACACAAGGGACATGACTACCTCTTAGATTACGTAGAAAGATGATGTAATAAAATATGTTCATACCTTTCCATAAATTTTTGAAATATTTTTCCTCGTAGACTATCACAAATTTCTTCTATATACGGCTAGAAAGGATTAAGAAACACATTTAATATTTGAGCACACATTAAAGTCACTGTGCAATACTACCCATTAAACACCATTCATGGGTTACAGCTGCAAAACCAGCTGCCATTAGAAGGTCCGACTACCACTACATTTTAATTCAGCAAATAAGCCATAATATTATTTATTTCTCTATTTGAGTGCAAGCAAAGCCTATACTTCTAGATTTTTTCCAGATTCTAGATTTTTTTTTTAAGAAAGATTAAGAATAAAGTACCATAATTTAAAAGGGGCAGAAGTGTCTATTTCAAAAGGTAATTTCTGACTTGGTTTTGCCTTTTGAAAAGTCAGAAAAACACACAAGATAGTGCGAATGGCAAATTCCTCACCACCATCAGCTACACATTAATTTACCTGAGAATTAAAGGAAAAATGTACACATTTACATGTACATAACCCACTGTTACACTAAGTCTCACTGCTTTCAAGGATTACACATTAGCTAAGCGTTAAGCCCAATCCTTCACTTTGGGACTGGCTCATACTGACAGGAAGGGCAGCTTCCCGAGATAAAGTGATTTATTCTAAGCTATCTAAAGGCTTAAAAACACACAAATTTAAAAGCTCTTTCTATTCACATACCAAGGTATATTATGTTTTCCTAAGTGTGCTTTAAAATGCTTTGGAAAAGAAAATTACCAATCCCATTTGTAGTTAACTTAGACAAAGAGGTCAGAATGCTTTTCTATCACATAAAGGAATATCTACCAAAACTTCTTAATTCTCTCTCCTCAAACATGCACAGAGTCACCCACTGTCAAACAAATGAGGAAAACCCG
This sequence comes from Rhynchotus rufescens, assembly GCA_032273925.1. Classification (NCBI taxonomy): domain Eukaryota; kingdom Metazoa; phylum Chordata; class Aves; order Tinamiformes; family Tinamidae; genus Rhynchotus; species Rhynchotus rufescens. The sequence continues at coordinate 31,572 of JAVCKT010022898.1, forward strand.
ATCACTCGAGACTGTCTCAACCTACCTGAAAAAGGCTGGCTGGCACTTGTTTCTTGGCTAAATGCATTTGCACGTGATCTACAGCTTGTTTTGAGAAAGGCTTTTGAGAAAGAAAAGGAAACATTACAAACAGTTGGAAATGTCAGAAGTTTCATTTAAGGTCTCCAGCACTGTCATTCCTTTAATCGCATGAGAAATAAATGTATTTCAAAATGAATGCAAGAAAGCTTGCACTAGGTGTGCTGAATGCAGCATCAACCCCTTTCAACCCCTTTCAATCGCCTATCAACCCCTTCTGCCAAAGCCAGGAGCGGAGGAAGGTGAAGAGAGGAGGGCAGCAGGATGCTCCTCCATGCAGCCTGTGGGCTCAGCTGCAGACACGGAGGGGACGTGGCCTCGTCACCCCGAGGGACAACAACGACAGGCTCCATACAACGAGGCTGAAACACTCTGCAAATTGTTCTCAAAACAAAACTAAACCCGAATTGAGCAGTGCTAGCTGTATGTCCACGAGCCCAAACTTCAGCTGCAGTAAATGTGTGCTTTCACTGGCCTTAACAAAGCTGCATCTGTCACCACGTCACCATGCGGCCCCGCGTCTGCAATTTATCGTATTGCGGCGAAGGAGCCGACTGTCCCCAGCACAGTAAGAAAGATTGCCTGCTATCAAACGTGTTCTAAATGAGTCTTTCTGCAGGCACCCTTAGCCAAACCTCAACTTTTGCTCTAAGCTTTTGGGGTTGTTGCAGGATTTGGTGACTTTTTTCTGCTTATTTATTTATATACCTACATTAGTGTGGATGCCTGAGTGCACACAGATGCACTCAAGTACAGACACACAAGCTATTCACATGCATTTTACCTTACTTTGAAATACAGCTTTAAAGAAAATATATAAAATAGATAAATTCTCCAAGCATTTCCTTTGCATATCATCAAATTTAATAAAAAATGGATCCTCCCACTTAATTCTTGGAAAGAAAAGGCTGAATTCAGACCAATCCGGTTCCCTGGATTTCAAATTGAACCCCCCAGCAAGTATTTGCAGAACCTATTCCTTCAGCAATAGTTTCACTTGCTCTCTGGGCGATGGGGGTGAGTTAGAATTAGCACAGCTTGCGAGCCACTGAAGCAGCGCGCAGAGGAGGCGAGCCCGAGCTGATACACACGTGGGAACACGACAGCAGCTCCTTCATGATGTACGTGTCATAAATCTGCCGACTCCTGCTAAGACGCTCCTCCTCGGAGTCCAGCTTCTCGTACTCTTTTATCTGCAATACAGAAGCGACGCAGCGCTCAGAGCAGCCTGTTCCTAACGCGTGGCACTCCCCAGCTACCGTCAGCCTCTCCTAGCAGCAGCCTTGCTGGGGAAAAACGTCACCTTAGGAGCATATTTGGGGAAAAGCGCTCCTCTAGGAGCGGCGGGAGGAAGAGAGCGCAGATTGCCGGGAGCTCGGGAAGAGCCTCGGCCGCGCGGCACGCGCCGGCCCGCCGCTCCGCTCCCGGACAGCTCTGCTCGCCGCTACTCCCTTGCGGAGCCTGGCGCGGGTCGAGCCCGCACAGGGCTGTCTCGGGGGGCACCTGCCCCGCGGCGCCCTGCTCGCCGCCCCTCCGCCTGCTGGGCCCTTGCTTGCCGGCTGCGGCAACGCCAACGGCCCGCCCAGGCCCGCCACCTGGGATCCCCTCTCTGTTCCCAGCAATTTCGCGTTAAAATGATGCGAAACACTAAGAAGCATTTCTTTTTTTTAATTAATGCAATGCTTCAAAAATAATTAGAAGAACTGGGGGAACCCAGGCACGTATCAGGTTGTCACACTGCAGCGCAGCCTCCCCTCCTTCCTTTTCTTGAGCGGGCACTGGGAGCGAGAGGCCTCCGGCACAAGGGTCCCAGGGCCGCGCGGCCACCGCGCCAGCCTCTCCCCAACAAATGCAGGTTCCTTGTCCTCTGCACTTCCCAACGTTCTCTAAAATTGCATCGAGTTTCTCCTGAGGCCTGAGGAAAAGGGCTGCAGGCACTTGGAGTTTCTCCCACTGGGCCAAATGAGCCCCTCCGGTGCAGAAGTGACTCGTGTTGAGGCCACGAGCCAGCGAGGCCGCTCGCCTGCCTCGCTTCCCCCTCAAACACGTGAGCTACGAGGTGGGATTCCCAACACTCCACTGCATCTCATTCATCAAGGACGACATTGCTGCCCCGTGCCAAAGCACACGAGGACGGACAGGGCCAAGGGACGGGCACCGCTCCGCGTGGCGCTGCCTCGCCGGAGCAGCCTCCCCGGCAGGGCAGGGCCATCCTGCATGCCAGCGCTTCCCGCACGCTCCAGCTCACCTTCAACAGCGCCTAACAAAGCCGCTGCTCAGTCCTCAAATTAGAATGCATTAGTGTGCACGCAGCTAGAAGCAAAGTTTTGTGTATTTTTTTTTTTTATAAAACAGATTGGGATGAATCACTCCTCCAGCTAAATGCCTGATCGTGACTTAAGCTGCAATAATATGAAATCCCTGGAGTACAGAGCCCTTCTGCATCAAGCGATTTTTAATGTAACAGTGTACTCATATTATTCTACATGTAATGAATGCAGTAAGCAAATCAAATATTAAAAAAAAACTTTCTGTATCCAGTATGTCATAGAAGAAAACGCAATGAACTTCTCTTTAAATATCTTTAAGGGGATTTTTCTAAAAGTGCATGACGAAGCATTTAAATTTTTTTTTTTAGGCAGCACTTTGCTAATAACTAAAAATACAATTTTGAATTGTTTCAGAGATAAAGAGGCAGCTGGAAATATCTTGCTGCGAGATACAAGTCGCAAACAACTTGCGTTTTTGATTACTGATGACAGTGATATGTTCAATACATAAAAAGACGGGAACGGCAGAAAAAGATTGCTCTGTAGGAGAAGAGAATATCTAATTTGAGAGGGGGAACAGGATATTGCTAAGAGTTTATCTCCCAAGTGAGGCCAGCGGGGCCTATTTTGGGTTCTGTTCAGGTCGCCGGCGCCGGGAGCCGGCGGCTCCTGGTGCAACCCGGGGGTGGCCGAGCGGTGGTCGCCAGCGCTGGGCAGCAGCAGCCCCCGTGTCCCGAGCAAATGTAGCGTCTCCCATGGTAGGAAAGGGGCTGCAAGTCCTTGGTGCCACACAGAGCAGTGACAAGGGAGCATGCGGACCACGGGGTGCCCTCAGGATGCAGGGGATGAGGAGCAGGGGGAGGAAGCGCGACTCCTCTTCCTCCGACTCCTCTTCCTCCGTGCACGAGGGATGGAGCGGGCTGGGAGCTGCCTGGGATCTCCATGGCAACCGCCATCGGCGATGCCCGCGATGCAGAGCGCGTGGGACGCGGCGGCTGCCTCCGCCGGGCGTCGGGCAGCGCCACACACGGTGCTCGTCCGGTTTCACAGTTCCTGACCTCAGAGGAAGAACCTTCTCCACACGTAACGGACACGGCCAGCGAGAAAACCGGCAGCACCAAGGACCCTGCAACTTCATCTCAGCACCTGTAGCTGGACTGAGATTTATCGCCCTCTTTGCAAGTGAAGATCAAAAACACATCCCATTTCTCAGCATATGCCTCGGGCCTAACTTTTAAGGTATAAGACACAGTGAGCAGAGACTTCTGAGGAGTGTTAACTTAGAGTTCCTATCTCCTGACCAGTTCAAGGGAAGCAGAGCGCCAAGGACGCCCGGTGTCACGGGCACACTGGGCAGCTCGGGGCCAGCTTACCTCTTCGTAGAACTTCAGCTGCGGGACAGCCTCATCGATCTCATTCATGCAATAGTCTTTAAAAAGCAAGAATCCTGGAAAGCAAAAATAAAACACCTTTCAGAACAAGAACCACCACCACAAAAACCGTGCCCGTGATGCAGTAACTCGTCACGGAGGATCCGCTGGCGCGGGCCGCTTGGAGGGCTCCTTCTAGCTCTGCAAGTCCTCACCTGCCGAGGCTGAAGGGGCTGGCGAGCAGTCCTGCAGCCATCTGCATAGAAACAGCCCATAAACGTAACTGCTCTCCTGTAGGTACCTTACACACGCACAGTTCCCACCAGCTCCCACCTGCTGGGAACTTTACAAGACACTCATGCAAGGCACAGAAATTTCCCACTCCTCTGTGCTGACCAGTTGGTCACAGTTGAGGAGGACTTTTTTTCTTCACAGTAAAAAGCTGATATCCGTGTATATTATTTTGTTATCTGAAATAGACTTACCTCCCTTTTTATTATTTTTATCAACAAAAGCACCTTTTTTTCCAGTGCCTTTGCACCCTTATCTTAGGAGCACGGGTTAATGGTGTTTCCAGTACCTCTTGCAGCCTGCTGGAGCACACAGCATCGCTACGGGCCATTTGCAAGCGAGCCCAAGCCGGGGCTCTGCCCACAGCCACTCTCCGTCCCGCGCTGCTCCGCGCAGCCCTGCACAGCCGGGCTGCCTTGGCACAACCTGAGCACAGGCTGCTGCCCCAACCAACCGCCTTTTCCTCTCCTTAACATGGGTGTCATCGCAGCCGGCAGCTTGGGTTATCTGCAGCTCCTTTGGAGCTGTAAACCATCCCGCTTTCAGCTCCTTTCGCAGGCAATACCTTTCCTTATTTAGGCTTACTATGAGCTTGTGGAAAGCACACCCAACTTTTGTAGGTAAGACCGTAGAAATGTAAACTGTAAGAGCAAAGCGAGCAAGAGAAGACGGCGCAGTTAATGCCAGGGCTCTGGCGAGAGGGCTCTGAACCTCCCGCTGCGCTGCCGGCACCGGCTCCCGCGCTAGGGGCCACACGAAAACACAGCGTGAGGCAGCAGGGACCCGCCAAGGACATCCCCGTAGGTGACACCCCCAGCGCTGCACTGCTTTCCCTGGGAGTCTCTGCACTGAGCAAGGAATTCCCTCCTGCCCAGTGTGCGAAGCACGGCCAGCCCAGGCCGCTCTCCTTCCCCGTCCCTGCACACGCTTCCCGCCGTCGCATGCCCGGGTGGCAACAGCAGTTGTTGCAGTGACACTTGGGGCTGGGAGGTGGCCACGCAAACCAGAGGTGAGGAAAGAAATACTTTAAGCACAGTCTGTAAACAGGTGGTTCATCAAATAAAACACTCAGGAATTGTTATAATATCATGATGGTAATATACGCAGAAACTATTGCACTGCAGGTTTCTTCAGCCAAGAGGCAAGGGGACACCCATACCAGAGACCTACGAGCAAAGGCTGTTTTGTTTGTCTGTGAATCAAAAATATTTCTGTAAATACTGCACATCTCTGCTGTCTTGCATCAATTAGCCACGAGGTTCAAAGACGGATGTTTCCACTGGATGCTGCATTCGTGGTGCTGCTGGGGAGGAAGCAGACAATATCTAGTTAAACTAAATCTGCCTTCTCACAAATAATCATCTCAGCTTGCAGGAAAACCTTTCTTCTCTTCCCTTCTTTAGTGACTGAAAGGCTTCTTGGAAGAACAGAAGCAAAGCTCTCACATACTGCATCATGTAACACCAAGCGAATGCACCAAAGCGATCCGCATGTTCTCAGTACGTGTAAGGGTTGACAGAGAGGACACCAAAGGTATAAAATTTAAAAAGGTCAAGTAATGCATATAGAAGAACATTTAGTTGTCAATTGTGAAGATCAGGTTCTTCAACTTCCTATTGTCTAATTTTATCAAAAAGCTACAGAAAAGAAGCAAATCCCTCATAAGCAAATTATTAATCACATGGACAAAGCATCAGTAACGAGTCAAACATAACTGTGAATTTACATGCAACTGGAAGTGATTTATCAGCCTCTTGATAGAGTCTCTCCACAGCTCTTATACTGCAAAATCTAACTGGGATCCAGATGAGGCCGTCTCATGGGGCCCCTTTGATTTAAATGGTCATAATCAGGACCTGACGACAGGATTCTGACCAGAGGGCTTCAGCACCCTGCTCCATCACTTCAGCTGACTGGGATGATATTCTGATGACTATAAAAACTGTTTTCCTTCTCAAAATTAGGCCAGGAGTCTAATTAGAAGCCTATTTAAACGCAGAGACCATGCGTTGGTGCAAGTCTGCAAACACAAAATTCTTCTAATTTCAGATTTCTGAACTTCCCAGCAATGTGCTTTATGCACCCAAAAGTAATTTGTTAGCCCTTACTTTGCACATCATCAAAAACACCAACAATGCAGAGGAAAACCACACTGAATTAACTGAACTTTTGTTTGGACAAGGAACCAAGCAGATAATAGTGGTGTAATTAAGAGACTAGAGAGCGGTGCAAACAGAGCTGAATGCAGTCAAACAAAAACCCCTGGCACCTTCCCAGCTCCTGGCTGGTTACCAGAAAAACCCACAAACAACAACAAAAGCAAGAAAAAACACAAGGGCAACTGTGGGAGGAGGGTGAAAATACAGCAGCCCAGACTTGCACAATGGCGCTCCAAGCACTTCTGCTCTCCAGTATTGGCCAAACTTTTAAAATATCGCAGAAGTTCACAAGAAGAAGGAAAAAGGAGGAAGAGCCTTTTGCTGGCTGCTTTATATAGATCTTTTTCTGAGAGTTCTTTTTTTTTATTTAAATTATATTGCTATGCAAAAACTGCAGCCATCTAAAACCAGGAGAAGCTTTACAGTCTTTTACAGATGCTTTAGAGTTTCCACTAAAGATGGGCAGAATTACTACAGCAATATTTAAAAACAAAATATAGCTAAAAAGAAATACAACGGTAAAGCCAATTACAGTACAGACCACCTTTTCTCAGGGAGGGGTAATGCTTAAATTATCATTCACTATTGGGGTATATGATATCTGCAAATTAATTTCAAAAAAAATCATTGTATGCAAAGCTGCAATGGATATAGTCATTTTAACAAAGAGAACACGAGAAAATAGGCCTTGGGACACCCGTGTGGGAGGGAGGGTGGGTTTGCTGCGCAGGAGCTGCCCACGCAACGCGGCACCTCGGCGCGGGGCTGATACGGCGGCAGACGCGGGACCCCGCTCCCGAGCCCGAGCGCTGCCTTTCACATCAACCCCCTTCCTTGCAAAGCAAGGTTCTAGTTCTCTAAGAGAAGACACGTTATAATGAAGCCACGGGCAGCTCTGTGCATCATGAGCTTTCTAAGCAACAGCCCAGAAGAGAGACACACACACCGGCCTGGAACCAAAGCCCCGGTTATTTCAGCCCAGAGCTTTGCCACGCTGCTGGCAGTGAAGATCCATACCTTACCCCTGGAATTGTGCATACCCTCAGGACTGCACTTCTTGCTGTTACATGACAGCAGCAGATACTCTCTCCGGTGCTTTCAGCACTGGAAAAACTCACTAAAACTGAAACCGGATAGGCAGCTGCAGAGTTCATTAATACTTCTGTAGCGCAAATTAACCACATAATTGCTCATCCTGCATGGGAGTTTGGCAGCTGCCTTGGGTGCAGCAAGATCAGGAGCCAGAGCTGGAATCCAGACAGCTTTTTTGTGGCATTATGGCTGGGGAGAGTCACGTCTTGAGAGCACAAGGGAGCATCCCGCTGCGCACGCCTCTCCGGTTCCAAAGGCGGCTCCGCTGCCGGCGGCCCTGCCTGCCGCTCTCGGCACTACCAGCGGCACACGGAGCAGGAACGGTCCGGCGGGGCCCAGCTCCATCCTGCCGTAACAGGCTGAGCGCCGGATTGCGCTGCAGCGAGGCCGGGAAGGAGGGAGGTCGCAGGCGGGACCCGCTGTGAGGGATAGCAGGAATGGGAGAGAGGTGGGAAAGGCGGCTGATGAGGAGGGACAAGGATGAAGAGGGATGCGGGGGCTGCAAAGGCAGATCTGATAAACACAGGATGACTCCTGTGGAGCTTGGAGAATCACGATATTAAGGGAAAAAATCACTGGGGAAGCCGAGAAACAAAAACATCGGCAAGCCCTGGGTTTACCAAAGGCTGGAAGAGATTTGTAACTGATTCACTAAAAATACAGGACAACTGAGTGAGGAGCACTGCTCTGTGCAGTCAAGAGCAGTGTTCAAAAGAATCTAAAAAACCTAAATCTTAAGAAAAATTCAAGATGACTTGGCAGGTGAATTCTTCAGCTGAGAGGTCCTTCCCCCTGCTTTTATCAATTTGGAATGACTGACCTTAAGCTCCTTACTCTTTTACAGTGTCACTTCAAATGAAAACCTCCTCCTCATTCCTCTTTTTGCAGAAGGTCTGATTATAAAATCAATGTCATCAGCTAACAGCAACCTTAAACCCTCATCTTTCCACTCTGTCCTAAACTCGAACAACGCTTCCGACTGGAATGTAATGCTCGGGATTCACAGCGCTTCTGGTTTGTCCTCCTGTTGCAAGAGGGTCCTGCGCGTTTCCACCGCAGCGCTCGGGACAGCCCTTCTCTTACAGCTGCTCTAGAGGGAGTGAAGAATTACCCGCCAGGATCTGCAGCGCTCAGACAATAGCAAAACTAACTGACAGAAGTGGCATTGAATAAGTGACAGGAGTTTGGAGAAATTCGGGTAGAAGCGATGAAAAGCACAATAAGCAGAGTTAACTGCATACTGAAAAGTCAGATAAAGAACAGAAAGCAGGAATTAAGAAAATGATAGCCTAAGTAACAGATGAAAGGAACCCGCAATTATTTATGAAATAGAGATGTTGACAGCTTTTTTTCTTGAAAAGATTGCTCCTCTATTCTATATGATTTATACAACAACTGGATCTATAGTACTTAAGGAAAAAAAGATTTATTTCTATAAGCTTTTTCTGGTAACCTCAAAGTGATGGATCATATCAATAATACACGTGGGTGGGAAAGAACAGCCAGCTCCACACCTCCGCTTTCAAAATAATCTTCTCATATCCCAGTCTCTGGACAATCACTTTTTCCTATTTAGTTTCTATGGCCAATGTAAAACAGCTTACTTTGGCAAATGCCATTAACTGCTGCAAACCCCATAAGAAGAAGAGATGTTTTTCAGGGAGGGATAAGGAAAGAAGCTTGGACTCTGCAGCTCGGATCCCAGGGAAGGGATGGGCAGCTCTCCGAGATGAGCCGAGCACCGGGAGACTCGGGAAAAACCTGGGACTTCTCAATGCTGGGGCCACCCCAGACGGCTAGACACTTTGCAGGGGAAGGGATTAATGTTAACTCATCTCTGCTGAGGAAAAAAAAAAAAATTACTCCAATTTTTATCTCAAATAATTAAATTTTTCTAACCTGATTTCAAAGTTTTGCACGAAATCCTGACTCTTAGGCCAATGCCAAGACTCACCCTAAATTCATTAAAGCCAGGATTCATTTCCTTGGGGATTTCTCAGCACCGGAGCTGGGCCCGAGGACGGCAACGCAGCCGGCACAACCCTGGCAGCGCCGCGCTGCTCGGCGGCCCCTCGGGCTCACGGGGTGTCGCTGCGGGGAGGCAAGGCCGGGCACGGCCGCCAGGCCCCCTGCCCCGTCTCTGCGCTCATACTTCATCAGCATTGAACTCAAACACCTCTTAAGAGGGGTAAATAAAAACATCACTGAAGCAGAGATGAACAGAAGCCCCTAGGTAGCACGGTGCAGCTAAAAAAAGCCACATCTAGCCCCAATATAAACACTCACAATGGCACTGATTGAAAGGAAGCTGCATCTATTTAGGGCAGACCTGAATTTGGTCCAAAATGCTGATGCAGACACTTTCTAGCAGGCAAAAGAGCAGATGAGAAAACAAAAATATCGAGCTGTTTCCAAGCCCTATCCAAACGTGCAATAGATAAATGCAGAGCGGGAGCAACGAGGAAGCGACGCGTGTGCTCGGCAGCCGAGACCGCAGCCCTCGGCCCCGGGGCACCTGCAGCCTCCTGCTGCTCCTGGCCGCGCCGATCCCGCTGCCTTGCCGGGATGTGGAGCGGCACGGAGGTGCAGGACGGGCAGAGGGACGGGCACGGAGCGGCACAGCGCTCGGGCACTGCCACCCGTGCAGGTCCAAACTCAGCTGCAGCAGCTGCAATCCTCTGCAGCGGGAAGCAGGGCGGCTTGAAGATCTCCAAGGCCTTTCCCGACCATCAGGATTCTGCGAGGCCAAGGGCTTGCTGCATCGCAGTGCAGCAGCACAGAAATGCTGCTCACTGATTTTAAGGCCTTCTACGGGGCATTCTGTAGCCTCGGCACAACAGGGCGCCTGCATGAGAAATACGAGGGATCGTACTTGTTTCTGTCTGATGGAAAATTCCAGGACTATTCCTCCCAGTGTCCTCCCATGCAGAGGCTTATCCCATTTTATTTCATTTGTCTCATATAATGCAATAAGCTCACCATGAATATCAGCAACAGATCTGGGGTTCTGATCCATAAAATTAGGAATAAAGGCCTATTATTATCAAGCCACACAAACCCAGTCATTCTAAGCAGCCCACAGCTGCTACAGGCCAGCCAGTCAAGCTCCAAATCTTGCTCTGCGTCGCACACGCGCTCAGTTGCCATAGCGCAGGCTAATTAAGACCACCTAAAGCTCCAAAATTAGGAGAAGCGGCAATTTTTCAGGAACAAAGAGCCTCGCTCCTTCCAGGGAGACGCATCCGCCCAGGACCCCGCGCTGCGCCTGCCTGCAGCGCCTCTCATCGCTGCTCTCCAACGAGTCACTTGTCTTTAACCTATTTTTCTAATAGAGGTTTGCATACATTATTTTAATGAAAAGTGCATGCATCGTAACCCATCAAAGCTGCAGAAAGTGCAGAGGGAAGCATGGATTGTGTCTGACACGAGATCTGCTGGCTGCAGGGGAACGTCATCCCAAGAGAGGCAAACTGAATCCAAAGGAATAAGCAGCCAGGTCGCTCTCCTAATGGCTCTGGGAAATCATTATGTGGAAATACACCATGGACAAAAAGGAAGTTTTGAGTGCTTTTAAAGAAAAAACTATTTTCCACCCCTATTTTCCAGTGTGCTTTAATGCACACAACGGAATCACTAACCACTCATTAAAGCAGGCTGGTGTGGCCAGGCTTCTAATTGCTAGAGCCGGGCAAGAGCAGCACAGAGCCGCACCGGAGCCGCAACGCTCAGGCCAAACTCCCGTTTCGGGCACCAAGGAGGATGCCCAGATGCTGCCAAAGCTGTCTCAAAGGCGGCCTGCAAGCAGAGCCTCCTAAGGAGCTAATATCCCAAGGAGCATTCCGCCGGGATTGCTCCCGAAGGCCAGCGGAGCAGCGCAGGGATGCTGCACGGAGCACGAGCGCAGCAGCAGCGCCGAGCCCAGCCTGGCCAAGGGCAGCACCAGCAGCTGCCAGCGCGTCACACGGTGGCACCACAGCTCAGACCATGAAGGGACTGCGGAAGAAAAGGAAAGTGGCCGCTATTTTTAAACATGCAGCTGTAAATTATTAAAAAAAAACCCCATGTCCCTGGCTCACCCACTGCAGCTGCCACTGGCACCTCGCCCCGGGGAAAAACACCTAGCAGCTTATTAAGACCCTCATGAACTGCACTTCTGAATATTGAACATCTAATAAATCATTTTTCATCTATGAAGGGGAGAGCATGGGGAAAACTTAGCTCGGAAGCACATTTAGTGCATTTCTCTCACACTTTGTTCTCCCTCATGTGCAGAATTCCAGCTGACTAAACGAGATCCACACCTACATTGAAAATTGAATATCAAAGGCATTCGGTCTATCAAAGGTGAAAGAAAAAGAGGTTCCACATTAAAGAAAGTGCCTCTGAAAGGCTCAGCACTAATACCACCGAACAAAAATATTCTACCTTTTAAAAGACCAACCACACATTTAGAAGGGAAGCATTTCATTTCAACAGTCTGCTACTGCCAAGTACAGGATGAAATGCCTTCACTAGTGGTCATCAAGAAATACATAAAAAATTGAGGTTTTATTCTCTTTTTCACAAGGAAACAGAAGCTGCAAACCACACCAAAAGCAGCAGCTGGATCACCAACAGCTTTAACTTGTTCTAACAGATTCTTGCCGACATCACAAAAACATCCAGCTCCCATGAAGGACACGACCTTTTTTCCCCTTAATCAATATTCTTCCCGATACAACTTTTAAAAATTTGTGCGACAACGCAAGTCCATAACCCTCAATAATAAAAACCCGCCACTTAGTGCACAGCGCTCCAGGCTGTGCCCAGACCATTGCTCTGAATTATTTAACACACAAGCGAGGAAGGGAGCCCGAAGGAAGCCAACAGGCAGCAGGGACACAGAAGGTTGTTGCCCTGCTCAGAAAGGGCCTCTCCAAAGCGGGCCCGGGCAGGAGGGCAGCTCGGTGCTGCGTCTGCAGCAGGAAGGGGTTTGCAGCAGCCGGGCTCCTCTGTGCACGGACAGCACCAACCCAACCCCTGCAAGGCTCAAGGCAAACCCCTGCGAGCGCGGAGCCCTCCAGCCTGGCCGCTCTGCAAAGCCCTACGGCTTCCCGGGAGCCTCTCCTGACACCTCTGCCGCAAGCCAGGAGGAGGCAGGAGCTGCAGGAGTTCGGCTGCTACTTGCTCTCCTTGGCAACACAAAGAGCCCAGGTTTCTCCTGCCGTTCCTGAGTTATCCCTCCAGGATGGATGAGCAGCACTGGCAGCACTAGAGAGCCTGGTTTATTAGCAGTACAGAGCTATGCAGGAAGATCTCATTAAAACTATTATTATACCAAGTTATAGACATGGAAAATTAATATTTACCTACTTCATAGAGGTGTTTGGAGGCTTAATTGGTCTGTGAACTGTTTCAAGGCACACAGATGAGAAACTGCATGGGAATGAAGCTGCCTGGGCCCGACCAGAAATGACAGAGCAAAACGCCGGGGCTGGGCCGGGTCCCTCCCGCACACACAGGGAGCTTTCATCAGAGATGGACTCCCCAAGTTCAAGGCAGTGCAAGCTCAGGAAAAGCAAAGCAAAGCAAAGCAAAGCAAAGCCAAGCACCTAGAAAACGTTCTGCTCGGCGTGGAAATCACTTTGCAGTGCGCTCAGGAAGTGTTTACAACATCTCAGTTCAAAGTCTCCCACACCGATAGCCCCTCCTCGACGCTCCGAGGGAGGACCTGGCAGGCCGCAAAGCTCGGAGCGCTCGAGCCAACACCGGCATCTGCACTTGTACCTTCGTGCTCTTCACAGCATCTGCACAAAGACCTTTCCGAGGGCACGTGTAGCCAGGAGCAGCCTGCAGCGCGTCCCGAACCACCACGGACCCAGGGGAACGCTCCAAGCCGCGAGGCATCCCGCTGCTCCAAAGGGAATGAGCTCCCGTGGGCGCTCCTCGGGGAAAGGACACCCACTACAGTCCCCGCCACAGCCGGGCTGCCTCACACCCTCCGGATTTTGTGCTGAAAAATTAAAAGCAGAAACATCCGAGGGAAATCGTTTCCGATAATTTTCAATTTCTTATCTATACTTGCTCATTTCGCTCCTACTATAACCTACTTTAGGAGTTCAAAGCTTCCAGTCTGCTCAGAATTCTTGAGCATCTCATCCAGAAATTGTGCAATTGCACTGCTCTGCTGAGATAAAGACAACTTACTCCCCATGACTTAAATCTTCCAAGAACTATATTGCATATAAATGCTAATACATATCAGCACATGCACATTAGCCTTTATGTGAAGTTAAGCAACACGATATATATTTTGCCCATTTTATAGCTCAGACAAAAATCTGCAACCGCCTTGGGAAACCAGACAATGGAATTATCTTCATCCTAAGAAAAAAAAAAGCAGGTACAGGAGCACAGATGACTGTATTGCAACAAAGAAATACTCAATTATTCATGAATAAAAAAGAAAAAAACAGAATACATACATTTATTATATTGGCCTTGGACACTTTGCTTCTGACAGACAGACACATAAAAATTACCCACAGGTAAAACACAAAGTCGACAGCTATCAATGTCCCTTTATCAGCACCCCTTTAAATGATCTGCAGAGCAGCTCATGCAAGTATCATGCTTTTTCTAGAACAAAATAAAAGGTACGTTGTGAGAAACATAGCTTCCAATAAAATTATGAGATGAAAGCTAGCTTTTAAAACTAATTCTGTGAAAAAATGCCTACCATAAAGGACTGATTTTTGTAAATACCTCCACATGTATTTTTATTTCCTCTCCATCAGCATACCTACTTTTGTCTGGTATAAGTGGAGAACCACTTTAACAAACAGCTGCACAATGAAATGTCTTACACGAACAGTTTCTGTTTCAGTTTACAGTGACAAAGTTTCCGACATCTACTTGTGGCTGGATTTTGTGTTGTTTTTAATTGATGGTATGAACTGTGCTTCAGAAGTGGGCGAGGAAGCACAAGCCCAAGAGCCTCCTAAAAGACTCCTGCAAACCGTCTCTAAGCCAGCTTTTAGCCTGAACTTGAACTGAAAACAAGAAGTAACAGAGAAGGAAGATGAGCCCTAGCACAGCACTTTAAAGGTCTTCTCTCGCTGCTGCAGTTACTTCCCAATTCCGACGGTGTCGACTCCTCTGCGACCGCCGTCTTTTGTGGCTCAGAACCAGACCCCCAGGACAGAGTCACTGCTGGCTCCTACGCAAACCCTCACACAGCAAACTGCTGTGTTCCCGCGGCACGCCTGCAGCCTCGCTGCACGCCTGCAGCCTCGCCGCGCGCCTGCACAGAGCGCAGCGACTGCCACGAGCCCCGCGCGCGCTGCCGAGGGAGAAGGGCAAGACCAGGGCGCCGCACCGTGGGGTCTCACCCCAGCCGCCACGCGGCCGTGCCCCTCGGTGACTTGTGGCTCTGAACCCACTCTGTGTTTGGGGGCAGGTTTTGTGCAGCCTCCTGCCCCCGGCAGGGCAGGTCCGGCCCGGCCGCCGCGGGGGTCCCGCGGGGTCCCGCCGGCACCAGCCCCTCTGCGGCGGCTCTCGCGGCTCCCGGTCGTGGCAGGACGCGCGGGACCCGGGCGCTCCTCCCCGGCTCGCAGGGCCCTCTCCCGCCGCGCACGCGGGCGTTTGCCTCTGCGAGCAGCACCAGCGGCTAGAAACAACTAGAAATGAGATCTATTAATACAAATTTTACGTCACTGCCTGCTCCTTTAATGGCTAGAAGATTCAGGTGCTTTTCTTTCCTCCCAACCAAGTTTTACTCTTTCGCTGTTATTTCCTCTGAGGACTACTTAATTAGTTCGAATGCCAATGGCACACAGATCTTGTGCTTAAATTAAACAATAGCTTAAATAATGCTTTAGGGAGCTATTTGCCAAGGCTGTTATTTTTAGGCACCTCGGGGAGCGCAGTGCGCTGTGCTCCCATACTGCACAAGAAAGAGGAAGGGCAAGAATGTTTTTCTCAACAGATTTTAAGTCAAGATATGTCCAAGCGTTAGCATCAACATTTTGAAATAATGAAATATGATGGGTCCATGCTATTAAAATAATAATAATAAAAAAGCATGATGTGCTGCCCGAGGATTTTTTTAAGCTGTTCTCACCCTAGCTTTTCAGCAGAAAGCGCTCACAGTTCTGGCTAGAGGAAACGCGAGTGCCAGGAGCAGGTTCCGCACGGCGCGGCGGGAGGGAAGTCCCTGGCGCAGAGCGAGGCGCTGCCGAGGTGCCTCCCAGGCAGATGGAACACCCGTCTGCTCCCAACACCCTCCTGAAGAGCTGCCAAGGCGGGAACCACGGCGAGGAGCCCGCCGGCGGCGGCGGCCGCAGGAAGCCGCGCGTGCCGAAGCGCTCGCCCCGCGCCGGGAAGCCCTCACTGAGTCCAGATGACATAAAAGAAAGTTGAATGAACCATCCAAGAAAGAACATTCCTCACTCTGCCAAAGCTGATGAAGTAAATAGGAAAAAAATATATATTTACAACGTGTTATCGCATTTTTTAAACAAGCGTTTTATTTAAACAGAGTGAAACAAATTATATCTGGTTTGGGGAGGAAAGGAGGGAAATGCAAGTTATTTACTAAACAAGGTGAAAAAAATATATGTAGCAGTACCTCCAGCTACCAAAACAGCTCAAATGTGTTCTGTTCTAACCTTGCACCAAGGCCCAAGCACAAATTCTCTGTAACGAACAGGAGACCTGAGACCGGCGCAGTCAAAGTGTCCTGTGCCGTCAGCTCCCACTGAGCCGCCTCGGGCAGACCCGAGCCTGACCTGCAGGTACAAGGTTCTGTGCCATCAAACCCCGGGGTCCTGGGCCACTATCCTGCTATTCTTCACTGCCAGGTACCAACAACTTGCCCAAAAGCCTGCAGGACTCGTTGAATGACAACAGACAAGCAGGTCGCTCCGAAGGACCCGACTGTAACAGGGACCCTACCTGAGCGCCACGCTGTGATCGCACCCACTGCCCCGAATCCCGGTACCTGCTGCACCCTGCAGGACACCCTGGCCCAGCCTGGCTGCCAGGGGCACGAGCAGCACCCGCGCGCTGCGCCCCGCTCCTGCTGCACCCCCACACTGCACAGCACCCTCCAGCAGCTGCCTTTCCACCAGCGTGCCCGTCCTGCAGCACAACGCAGCACAGAGGGAATTTCAAACGCAATTTTAAGACACTGGTGAGGTGAGAGGAGAGCAGATTCCATCTATAAATTATACCTAAACAAGTAGTGGAATGCTAGAAAATGTCTTTTTTTTTGTTGTTTTTCTAAAGCAAGCGCACAATCTGGCGCTGCAGCAAACAGGATGTGGTAAGAAGAAAACTAGTTAAGGTGGTTACACATTCCGCTTCAACACGGGCTGTACTTCCCCATGAAGCTGGTGTGCAGAGGAAGCCGGCGGTGCTGGGAACAGCAGGCCGGCGACGGGATAAACGCTGACAGGGCAACTTTCCACTGGCTGCATCATCTCCGAGGCCTCTGCAGCTCATTAGGTGACGCTAACAGAGCTGAGGAGCATCTGGGAGAGTCACCGAGATTCACTCTGCGACCAAGTGAAGAGAGCAACTCATTTGTCATCATGAAGGAAATGGTGTAAATAAGAGGATTGACAGTTACTATATTACATGATATCAGAAAGACTTGTACCAGACAACTGGCTTTTGCATTTGAGAAACAGGAGAAACAAGAAATGGAGCTGTAAGAAAGGTCTGTGCTCTGGAAAAAAGTTTAACAGTTCTTATCTACATCACATACCAAAAGGAACAAAAGACGAAGCTTGATCAGGTTTTATAATTACTATACAGGGAGAAAGTATTGCATACTAGAAGACTCTTTAACTGATAAAATAAAGGCATAGGAAGAGGCAGTGGTGAGGAGATGAACTCAGCTGCTACAGCTCATAAGCAGATACACATTTGACTGAGAACTGATTTGAACTTCTTAGAATAGGAACTAAGATCTTGCTGTGTTTCTTGGCCACAGGTCTGCATGCAAAGCCCAACACCAGCTGAAGCCTCCACCTATCCTCGGGATACAAAAAAATAATAAGAGTAAAAAGATGATTGGCCTTTTTTAATTACCACACCATACTTATTGTCACAGCATTTTGCATAATGCTTGCCCCAAACTGAAGGTACTTTACCACATGTAATTATGCTAATGTCTGGAAACGGAACTAACTTAATGGCAAAGAACAAGCTAGAAAATGCAATAAAATCTGAATTAACAGCCACAGTACGGACATGCGGTATTTTCAATGTAACGGAAAGTCTTCCGTTAAGAACAGCCACATTTATCATTTATCTTTTTTTTTTTTTTCCCCTTCTCCCTCAAGCCTTTGTCAGAAGAAAGGAGCCCCAAAAGCACCGAACTGGAGCAGTGATCCCAGGAGCATCCCCGGGCTCTGCAGCGCCGCGTGGAACGCGTCTCGCCCGCGCGCACCGGCCCCGGGCAGGACCAGCCGCCTGCTCAGGTTAACGCCAGGCTAAGGTTTTTATAAAAACTTTTTATCTAAAGGTTTTTTAAAGAAAGCTTCATTTTATTGTCACCGCACAGACTCGAGCAATTCAAGTCAGGCTTTTTTTGGATCGAGTCCACTTCTTTCGCTGCTCCTGTGCAGTAACAATACCTTCACATCCAGCACAAAGAGCTGAACTGAGGCAGGCGCCAGGAGAAGCCAGCACAAAGGAAACAGCCACGCGACACGCAGCCCAAAACCTCTGCTCCGGGTAAAAGCAGTCAGATTTTCTGCACAGAGATGCGGGCTGCTCTGCAATTACTGTAATGGGATGGGAAGTTTCATGAGACTTATGTGCATGTGCTTTGGGCCAGCACTTCCAGTGCCTCCTGTGCAAAAAGCTACCAATCCTATTAACGACAACCCATGCTGCTGCTAATTGATTTGATTTTTGGCGACGCTGGCATGGCTCGGTTCCCCTCTCCCGCCGAGCTGCCCATTTCGGTGCTGCGGGAAGGGAGGCCGGACACAGCGGGCACGAGGCGGCCCCGCCGCCGCTGCGACCGTGCCCAGCGCTGCAGGACAGAGGCAGCGACACCCCGAGTCTGTGCAGCCCCGTCCCCGCGTCCCAGCAAGGCAGTTGTGCTGTGCTTGGGGAGCTGCTCCTGGGAACCTCCAACCTCAGTCCCTCCCGGTATCCGCTCCTCCGTTTTGCTGCCCATCCTACTAGCAAATTGTTTTTTTCTTGGTATTTTATCTGTTTTCCAGAGCGTTAACTTGTGACGAACCTCAGAGTTCCTGCAACGCTTTTCAGTTCTCTGAAGGCCACTCAACCTCCCTGCAGTTTTGCAGTCTACGTAACACCCTATTTCAGGACTTCCTCATAGGTCACATTTAGCAGACTGCTAAATAAGGTCTGCTCCTTCTTGCCGCTCTCTCCTGGCCTCTCTCCAGCAGCTCCACGTATATTTTGCAGCCCCGTGCCAGCACTGGACACCACATTCTGCCAAAGGAGGATTATTTCACATGCCTCGCAGGATACAATCCTCATGTTATACTATAGCTACGTGAATAGCTGACACATCACAGCTTGTAACTCACTGCAGCATCCAAGCCTATTAAAAATGCCCGTCTGATCAGTGGTTCTCCATCCTCTATTTGTCTAACTAATGATTCCGGTGTAGCTAATTACTCCCGCACAGGCAGAGATGAGAGGGCTGGTTCTTAAGAAGAAATTAGACCAGCCTGGCACACCTCACTGGTGACAAACCCATGCCAAGCAACAACTTTTTTTCCTAGATATTTCCAAAAAAACCATATTTTTTCCAGCAGTTTTCCAGAATACAAGGTTAAGTTGACATATTGGTCGACTTCCTCCTTTTCATAACATTTCATTTTTGTCAGTCTTTGCTCTATTAAGTGCTGTCTATACTGCAGGATTCTTAACACCACCTGCAATATGCATCCTCAGCATCCTTTACAGAAAAGTGGCAGGTAAGTCAATCTTTAAAATGCAAAAATAAGTAACATTTTGATCAAATACGACTTACCGATTTTCTGATGGAAAATCTTGTCAAAGGTTAATTCACCCCTTTCCTCAAGATATTTTTGCATAACACTGCGGATACTGAAAGAGAGAAAGAAAAAATAATTACTTAAAATCTTGATTTTTTTTTTTAAGACCTTTACTATAGGCTGGAGAAAAGCATCGCTGTGATGAAACATCCCCGGAACGGATTCCTGCACAAAGAGCTGCCTCTACCCATTTACTTCCATCAGCTCCTACCGCAACAGACAGAGCGCAGGTCTGCGCCAAGGCCCAGGAGAGCGGGAGGACGGCAGGACCGAGGCCATTAACTTAACAGGCTTTTAGTGAGGCCACGAGCGCGGCCCTAACGCTGGGAGGGATATCAGAAACAAAAGAATTCCTCAGATGACAGGCCAGAGCAGAAACTAAACTAATTTCAACTATTAACTCAAAGATTTCAACACTGCAAATGATTTTATGAAATTTTCATCCGCATCTACGAACTACAAGCATCACTTACTCGTATGAAATTAGCCATGAATGGTCTTAATAAATCTACTTTTTTAAAGACTTTTCAAATATATTTGGGGCTTGAGTTACACTCAGAAAAAGAAATCCCTTTTCCCACTGCAAACACTGGCACCTTTTCAGCCCAAAAAAGGCTACTTTTACACCTCAAGCCTGACACAGGACTAGTCCACATTGCTAAAAATCCCACTGAAGAATCTCTGCTTTTCTAAGGAGGATCCAACCCCCAGGACTGAGCAGAGAGAGGGCAAACCCACCAAGGCGGTTTGTTGTGCAGGGTCCTGCAGGACGCAGCCCCGGCCCTCGCTGGCAACGGAGCCGCGTTGGCGACCAAAAAGCAAACCCTTCGGAACGAAGGAGCTTCCCTCTCTCCCTCGCTACCAACTGGCCACGTCTGCTCCAAGCACACCAGCTCAAAGGAGCGACACGTGCTAGATGTCCTCTCAGCTCAAGACTCTGCTCAAGGCTGGAGGTGTAAAACGACCCGAGGCTGCAGAAGCCCGAGCTGCATTTCAAGCTCTGGGCAGCTGCTCTTCGCCTCAAAAGCACTTCTCTTTAGGCACACGGACAAATCAAGTAGAGCAGGTTATTAGGATCCAAAGTGACGGCCTTTTAATTCTTACACAGAAGTTCAAGGTGAATATCCTACTGAGTTCAAAAGAAACGGAGTCCATATATTTCTCATATGGATAGAAAACTTTAAAATAGAGCCCAGCACATTCCACAAGCAGCAAAGAAGCTTCTTGCTCTGCTTTTGAATATTGAATTCTTATTTGCCACACATGTAAACAACCCCAGATTAAAAGCTGCATTTCACAGAAAAGGAGCCACTGCTAAAAAACAAGGCAAAAACAAAGAGCCTTTAAAACCTTACAGTTATTTTCCATAGCTTTCAGAGCAAATAATACGCTCATGTTAGAAGTGGACTTCTTGCATAAGTTCATCTCAGTTCACACCATGATCTACCTTAATAGCAACACTCAAAATAAACAGAAACAAAAGCCGGCTAAAAATTAAATCCAGGGAGACTTCAGAAACAAAAGCATATCCGACCGCGCTGCTTCAAACCCTTTTGTCCATATATTTTACATTTTAGAGAGGAAGAAAACAGTAATAGATATTTTAGAAACCCTCAGATTGCTGTCCAAATTGCTGAAATAAAAGGATGTGTGTATTTTGGGGGAATCACAAGTCAAGCTTAAAACTCTGCAAGAAACGTGAAGACGCAACTTGAGCCCTGGGTACCTCCTTGTCGTTTCCGGGGCTGGAAACTCCGCTGTCCTTTGCTGTTTGATTGGGATTGCAGTTTACCTTGGTTGCGCTCGGCAGCCGTGTCGCAGGCAGGGGCTGGGCCGCGCAGGGGCTCCGCATCGACCCGCGCACGGTTCTGGTGCCCGGGTCGGCTCCTTCGTCCAACGTGCACAGCAGGACGAGGCTGCAGAACCGGCGACAGCAGCTTCAAACGGCAGCTGGGAGCTCCCGCTGCAGGGATCGGCACCCAGCCCTCCCGCTTGATCAAAGGAAACTGCTGAAAAGCAGCCTGCAAGGTTGGAGTATTTTCTATAATTAAAGAGCTTTCCCTTTCAGCAAGTATGCAGCACGGCACGCAGTTTGACAAGGCACAAAGACAGTAATTACAGTGCGGGTGCAGTGAAACAAGGTGAAAATACCTACTTAGACACATACTGCCAAAAACTGGGGAAAGAAAAAAAACAGGAATTATGATGGGAAAGGATGTGTGCACTGCCAAGTGGCACCTATCCACAGTGCTGTGCCAGGAGGCACGGACCCCTCGGGAGGGGGTTTCACCCGACCACAAGCTGGCTGCAGCGCGGCTGCGCTCAGGGCTTGGAGCAGCAGCTTTTCCCGCTTGGAAACCCGAAATATCGGAAACACCCGTGACCTCCAACATGTGCACGTGTGTCGGAAGGGATGTCACGTCTGCAGGGTCTCTGTGCGGAACCGCACTGCCCAGTGCTGGGTCTGTGTGTGGACGTGCCCACGTCGCGGGGCAGCGAGTGCCTTGGCACGAGCGGGAGCCGCGCGCCCGGGACACGTGGGCAGCTCATCCGCATCCCGGAGCCACGGAGCAGCCCCACGCAACCAGCCTAAACTTCCTGACAGTTTTGCCGCTAGTTGCAGAGCTGCATGGATTTTGTCCCAGGGGATATATTTTTAAGGCGAATCCTAGAGCAGCTCTCTTGAAAGCAGCTGGCACCCAGGAAATGGAGAGGGTGCCGACGCGCCGCGGGGTGCGCGCGCACGCACCGCTGCTCCTGGAACCGGATCAAACAGCTACTTACTGCTGCCCTTATTGCTACCGTGTCTTGAAGGAGTTTTTAATTATTTATGATAGAAGCACATTATTTTTTCATAGAGTTGAGGTTTGTGGGTTATTATTTATTGTGCAGATGAACACATGCACACCAGAGCCTGAAAAAATAAAATGATGCGGTTTCATTGTTGGGCCTTATTGCCAGCACTAAAGGAGCACAAGTGCATTAAGGATGCACCGTTCTTCTCAGCCATGCACTCACTGACAAGTCGAAACAGAAAAAGGAGAACAGGAAAACAAACCAAGAACGAAAGGGCAGCTTGCAGGCAGCAGCCCGAGAGAGCAGAGGTTGCTATTTAATCCCACCAACGCTTCCTGCACCAGCGTGGCCAAGACCTCAGTCTCCAGTCTGTAAACTAGAGCAATATTCTCTTTTTCTGGCGAGTTCAGGACACGAGCTCTTCCAGGCACGTGCCACAGTCCTGCCACATGCCCGTGCGGCGCTCGAGGGTCCGAATGGCGTGTGAGAGGCTCCCTCCTACACCGCTCGCTCACTTCCCATTTCTTCTCCTCTGCTTCCTCCTCTTCCCTCTTTTCTTGATCAAAACTCACCTCTCTTTTTCAAACATCTCTGTTATTCCCACCTCGCTTTCCTCACGGCACTCGCAATGTCCCCTTGTCCCGTGCTGCTTTCGCTTCTACTTTCCTTGGTGCTTTCTGCACAAATGCCAGCGTAACTCAGACAGCTAACAAACCCCTGAGCTTGCTCGCGGTCTAAACCCTCTAAGATTTAATTTCAAATGACACGGAAGCCTGAACGTCTGAAGTATGATACTACCAGTGTGTCATTAGCGATAGGGCTTCTCCTTAGAAGCATTTTTCTGACAAGTTTTTGCACAGCAGCAAAGACAACAAAGAGACATGACAGAAGACAGCGGGGAGAAGGAACTTCTCCCAGGTTCCCAGGCTAAAGAGCAAGTCCAAGTCTGTCAGAATCATGACCAAGCCGACACACAGGTATCTATCTATTCATTCCACGTGTTCCTGTCACGTATTCACGCGTGGCAAGGAGCCCAGGGCTCCCATGGAGCGGGAGCCGACGCAGCAGCCCAGGCCCCAGCCCCAGCTCTGCCCCACACATCCCCCGGGATGCGGCCCCTAAGCACAGGAACGGGCCAAGCGAGGACAAGGCTGCACCACAAATGCTCCTGCTGCTTCCACCTCCTCTTTTACCTAGCTCACAGTTAGCAAAAGTTAGCGCTTCTCCAAGCGACTTTGTTCTTGCAGACTAGGAGATTTTGCAGGATGACTTCCGTTCAAGCAAAGCATAAGGCAAAGTAAATCAGCAGAGGATAAAGCCAGAAAGCAACATCAGACCATCTAATCTGATCCACTTATGCACTATTTGTAAACTTCCCTATTTGGGGGGGAAAATGGGGCGAGGGGGAGGATCATTTTAGACACCACTGAAATAAAAGTATACCCAAACATGGAAAAAATGCATAAGTTCCTTTTATTTTGTTGCTTCTGAGCATCATATATCACTAGAAGAACCCTGACAGCAATGCAAGACTCAATGAACTATGGTAACAGAAAAACCGAAGTGATCACTAGTAGTCAGCCAGTGTGCCCCTTCCCGTCACTGTGCAGTAACTACCCTGACAGCACTGCCAAGAGGCTGCCCTTCCACCACAACACCGCCACAGAGAAATTACGGGGGCAGAAGAGGGGGGGAAAATCGCATTTCTTCACTCATGCTGCAAACAAGCCACTCATCACAGCACTTTAAATGAGTAAGATTGCCCAAACATCCTGCAGATCAAGAGATTATGGATGCACCTTGAGTAGTCTTGAAAACTACTGCGCAAATCTAAACAACGACTGAGAAAACAAGAACCAAGGCAGCCAACACCACCTGAAACCTGCTGCACTGGAGTTTCTCCTCTGTTGGCTTTTTTCATCTCAGGATGCAGTTTTACAGAGACTTAAATGTTTACCTCTGCGATCCAAATACATCACAAAGTTGCTAAAATTGCAGCAAAGATCCTGCCTCAAAGGCCTTCGCACTAAAAGCCTCAAAGTCAGAAAAACAGCAGCACAGCACTAAGTCATTACAGACAGAATACTTCTTATAGAAGTGTATTTTAAAGGTCTAGCCATACAAATGTCATAAAAATGCAAACCACCAAGGAAGAGCTGTCCTAAAGTCAGACTCTCAGTACTTATTCTAACAAGTTAATAGAATTGTTCCCTTGTTTTGTATTTTCTTCTAGAGAAAAGCACCCTTTTTAAAGAAAAAAGCATCTGTCTACAGCCTCACATCTAAAACACCGCAGCAGCAGGTACCTTAAAGCAAGAGTGCAAAGCTGACTGTTGATTTTTTTGCTCTTCACTTTGCACTTTAAACTTTAATTTTATGACTCCAAAAAGAGGTGAAGGAGAATGCAGGCACTGATGAGCAGCACACGGAGCAGGCAGCGCAGCCCTGGCACGGCACAAGCCCCTGCGAGGCCGACCCTCCCCACGCTTCCCAAACGGCCTGTGTGTTTATTGCCTATGGGAGCAATTGTCTTGGCGAACCTGGAAAGCACGGGGCAAAGCCCTTCATGTGGAACACAGCTGTATTTCCTAAAGCCAGCAACTGCCACCTTTACGTCCGTTTGGGCCAATTAAGTGATTCAGCTTATGCACCTGCTCCTGACTGCTTCTGATAGGCTTTTTTTCCTAATTTATTAATTACCGAAAGCAATAGTACTATTGAAGACCAGGCTGAGCAGGCTATTGCATGCAATTTCACGGAAAAAATCCCCAATTTCCCCAGGACAGGACCAAGAGCAGGACACGTTCGGCCCCTGGGTTCTCCTGAGGCGCAGCCCATGCATGGTGTGAACACCCGTTCCAGGAACATTTTGGGGAAAAAAAGAGATTCCCAAAACGTCCCTGTTTGTAGCAGAGTACCAGAAGACTGAACAGATCTCCTCTCAGCTCCTCCACACCTGGGATTTACTTTACACTTAATTAAGGCAGCAGTGCCCTGGGGAAGGTCTATGTATGAAAACACAAGCTCCAGCCTTTTAGCTCCCACCCGGGCGCGCTCGTTAGCCGGCGTCCCCGGAGGGCAGGCGCGTTTCCCGCGCCCGCGTTTCCCGCGCCGGGCGCCTCGGCTGCGGAGCAGGCGCCGCACGTTCCCGCCACGAAACGCACGGCACGGCACGGCACGAAACGCGAGCTCCGAAACAAAACGCGAGCTGCCATTCCGGCAGCTGCTACATGTGAACAAGGAGCCCTTTGGAGTTAACAGCACGATGCTCTCAGGGCGCTCGCGCCGGGCCAGCGCCGGGCCACCCCGCCACAGGAACACAGACGGCCAGCCCACCTTGTAACGCCAGGCCCGCGGTATCTGCCCCTCCTTTGACTGCTGCCACGTGAAGAATCAAGCCCTGCCTTTTCACCCAGGCCACATAAATTAAAAAACAAGCTGCAGTGTCCACACTTCGTTTTCCCGCCACTCCCGCGCTCACAACATCCCAAAGGAACTCTGATTTCTTCCGGGACGCTCTGGCCTTGGGAAGTGCAAGTGTCAACTTCTTACCTTGGGATCCACCTACCTCTGTGTAACCAAAGTCAGTCCTAATAGCCGGGGTCCTTCTGACTCGCATACACCCCACACTGAGAGATCTTCAGTTTTCATAAACATTCCTTTCCTTTATTTCTTGCTTAAATATTCAATTCAAACAGTGGTATATGCTACACCTGCATAATAAATTAATTTATAGCTGAAACGTAAAGCTACCTCATTCAGATCCCTTTTCCTTCTGCACTTTTACAAATTACAGGGGGGTGACGCTGTTTTCAACAGTTTGGGTGCACAGAATGCTATTTTTCATTTCCCACTACAGCCTCAGATTTCCTGTGTTTAATAAGTAACTGAAAAGTACATACAAACAGCAAGGAGAAAATAAAACTCATTTTACACTGAAAAATGTAAACATTAAACAATGACCTGAACCGCTTTAAAATTCAAGAACCAAACTTGCGTTAAACAGGGGTCAATGGATCCAGTACCGCATCAAAGAGTTCCTGATACAACAAGTTATGTTCAACTAATTTATTCATTACTGATATAAGCAGATAGAACAAGCTTCGGTAAAACAACCCCCCATTGCACAAGTTGTTGCGACACAAATTCACCGGAATTAGCCTTTAGATCCTTAATCCTTCACAATCCAGTATTTAATTTTGCATTCAATGGCTCTATTTTTGTGTAAAGTTCAGTAAATGCGTAAACCGTCGCAAACCCCGGGCCTGATTTCATCCGAAACAGCGTTTTGGAGGATTTTTGGTAGTTGCATTCACACAAGGAGGAAGAAGCAGGGGAAGCCCCCGCTTCCTGGAGCCACCAGATCCTCTGAAGAAATAGGGCATTAACAACGCCAAGGAAAATAACGTCCAAGAAGCACAGGAGAGACCAGAGCAGAGTTTTAGCCTCCAACTCAGAGATGCTGCAGGAATCTGAAGAAAAAAAGACTCTGAAGGATGCATCTGAGATGTAACTAAAAAATAAATAAAATGAAATAAGGCCGTAATAATGCCAAGAGAATAAGCAGAGTAACAGCTCCCAGGGGGAGATGGCACTTGGCATTTAGCAGGATTCAGCACCGTAACAGGAAAAAAAGCAAATCACAAATTGCCGGGGATGAACTGAGAAAAGACAAAAGATCAGAGCACCATTCCTGCCTGGGGGAGCGTCGGGAGGCGCCGCAAGGTGCCGGGGCGCAGAGCGCGGCGCGGGCTCGAGCAGCGGCCCCGGAGCAGCGCCGGGAAACACCTCCGGAGAGGAAGCGCAGATGGGATGAGAACGGAGCGGAGACGTCACAGCACCAGCACAAGCCAGACTGCAGCATCCTTGCAGCCCTCCTCCCCCTCGCGCAGGATTCGGAGGGAGGCAGGAGATCCAGGGGAAGCGTTGGGAGAAAAATGAGAATTAACGAGACACGGGTAATTACCAAAATACGCAGCCCGGGGAGGGGAGGCGGCACGAGCAGCACCTACCACTGTGGCGAGAGACTTGCAGGAGAAGCCTGCGGAGATGCGGGCTGTGCTTTATCGCCAGGCCCTTCGGATCCGTGCGCCAAAACCACCCTCCGCTTACGTGATGTTTATAATGAGGAACCTTTTAATGGCAACTGTCCCGATGGGAACAGCTCCGGCCACCCTAAGGACAAGCCCTGCGCCTTCGCAAGGCCAGGCTGCACTCCCGGCACAGTTATTTTCTCTATTTTATTATGCAAATCCTTTACCCAAATCCTTTACCAGAACCGAATAGCTGTTTGCAAATAAAAATTTAAAAAGCTGATCTTTTTTTCATTCCTGTTGACCAAACTAAGGGAAATTAAAATTTACATGGAAAAGGGAAAAAAACAGGCTGGTGAATAGCCTAAGAAGTTACAAGTGCAGCTCATTTGCTCTATTTGTCCCAAATTCCTACAGTATTTCAGAGTAATTCTGCAGAAAAATATAGTGGTTTTATGTTTGCTCATATTTCAGTGTATGCATGCCTTCCTTCCCCATTTAGGCCCTATTTCTGTGCAGTCCTCCTGCCCATCTGCGTGCAGAGCAGTGCTTCAAGGAACAACATCACAGTGCAAAAACACTGCAGCTTTCCTGCTTCTCCGCACAGCTCTCCGGAACGAGGGAAGGAAGCAGGAGGGAAGCAGAAGCAGATGACAGGAGCTGCGGAGAAGCTTGTTTTGTTTTGCTCTTTCAAAAACACACTACGCGTTTTCCTCGGGCTCTCTCGTCTCCCTCAGCCTTCCCTGTCTTCTTCCCTTCCAAACTGCAATATTTAACAGTTCCAGCACAGAACGAGCCTGAGGACACTGCACGTAAACTCAGCAATAACCAGACCCTGGGCCAATAAACTCCTCACCCTCAGGGTTTATTTGCTGCTAAGCCTTGGCCTGCAGCCTTGGAATCTCCTCTGCCTGCACTACGGTTATTTCCTCATAAACAGGAAGCCCCCTCCAATTTTCATTGCCGTGAACTCACTTGCTCCGTTCGGTGTCACTCTTATCTCGCAGCGATGAAACCACCGACACGGGGTCCAGGAGCAGCGCGCGCGGCAAATCCGCATGGTCCTGCACCAGGGAGCAACGCGGCGGCTCCCCCTCGGTGACACCTCACGTCAAAACTTGCCCTTTTTAGCGCTAGCGTTAACACACCGCACTAGCCTACCCGCCGGCATCTACCCAGCTCGCACACGACACATCAGTTCTGCCAGTGCACCACTGCATGGAGTGAGAGGAGCTGGAATAAAAAAAATACAGAAACCAACCGAAGGCACCTGACACCAGAACAAGGGTCGCTATTTCCTCCTGCACGCGGAAACCCCTGGTTTCAGTTAAGAACTGCCGCGCTGAGCCCTTTGCAGCGCTGCAGAGCCATTCGCGCTGCTGGGCCAGGCCAGCCCCTGCTCCGGCCCGTGCCCCGCGTGTCCTCGCTCTGCCGGGCCTGCTCGGCTCTGCCCCGCTCCTCGTCCCTTCGCGATGTGCCGATCCACGAGGGCACCGCTAGCGGCTTTGCTCCGCTGTCCAATACAACCCGCGACGGAGCATCTTCCCCAAGGAGCGCAGTAACCGCCAGCGCGGGGGCACGCGCCGGCCGCAGCCGAGGCCCCGTCGCGCGGTGCCCAAGAGCGAGCGGCCGCTCGCGCTGCTGCCAGGGCCACAACCACCAGGAACAGGAGCCGCGGAGGGGCCGAGCGCGACGGCCGCGCGGGCCTGGCCATGGGCACCACCGCCACAGGGGCACCTGCCCACACCGGACCGGCCCACCCGCCCCACACGGGTCCCACCTGCCCCACACAGGTCCCGTCCGCCCCACACGGGCCCCGCCGCACAGGCAGCGCTGCCGCCTCACGCGAGGCACGGGCTGGACCTTAGGGACGCAGCATCTCCGGGCAAATTCCTGCAGTGCTGGCAGTCGCCCGAGGCTCCCGGGCAAGGGGACCCGGCCGGGCTGGAGGGTCACAGGGAGCACGGGCAAAGCCCACCCCGCTTGACCGCACGCGGCACCAGCGCCTAGAGCCGCTCTGTCACCCACCAGCCCGCTCGCTGCTTCCCCGCGGCGCTCCCGGGGGACACGAGCGGGGCCGCCGCCGCTAACGGCCCCCGGGCCCCCGGCGCGGCTGAGCGAGCGGCGGCACCTGCGGTGCCG
>JAVCKT010022903.1:0-22815 GCA_032273925.1 Rhynchotus rufescens
TCCGACCCCTCCACACGTCCCCGAACTGCCCGTTGCCCAACTTCTGCAGCAGCTGCAGCGACTCGCGCGGGATCTCCCACACGTCCCTCGTCTTGACCGAGAGGTCGGCCAGGCGCGGCGTCCCGCGGCGGCACGGCACGGCCAGGCGGCAGCAGAGCCCGGCCGCGCGCTCTGCGGCGCCCCGTGAGCCCCCCGGCCCGCGGCAAAGGGGCTCGCCCACCGCGCAGAGGGGCTCTGCCCCCTTCTGGGTGCTGGTATCGTATGGGGGGGTACGGCTCATGGGACCCCCCCTTTGTGCCACCAGCAGCTGCATCCCCCTACGGATTCCCATGGGAAGATGCCCATATTCCCCCCGCCAGGGGCCAAGTTACCTTCTCCAGAGGTGCTGCAGCCGAGGGGGGACCCCGCAATGCCGCCCCCGTCCAGCCCGTCCCGTCCAGCCCATCCCCGGCGGTGCCCCCCGGCCGTACCCACGTAGTGCTGCACCAGCTGCTGCACCGTGTCGAACTGCGCCCGCGTGGTGATGTAGTAGCCGCCGCTGTCCAGCTTGCGGATCTTATAGTGCTTCACGTGGTCGCCCTTGGCCTCGTCCCAGTCGCGGATGGAGAGCGAGTAGGCGCCTTTGTTTGGGGATAGGGGTCAGCGCCCCGCTGAGGGGGACCCTGCTGCCCCCCGTGTCCCCCCGTCCCCTACCCTTGGTGGTCTCGCTCTCGCGGATGAGGAAGGTGCCGCGGACGTTGCCGTAGCCCAGGAGCTGCCGCTCGGCGTCTTTGCGGCCCATCTTGCCAAAGTACCACCTGGGGGGGGGGCACGTGAGGGACCCCCAG
The DNA here is from genome assembly GCA_032273925.1 of Rhynchotus rufescens. NCBI lineage: Eukaryota > Metazoa > Chordata > Aves > Tinamiformes > Tinamidae > Rhynchotus > Rhynchotus rufescens. The sequence continues at coordinate 828 of JAVCKT010022903.1, forward strand.
ACATGCCAGGACGCCTGGGCCCCCAGGCAGCTGCACAGCCCCCCGCCAGGTACTCACTCCTCCGCCTGGATGGAGTCCACGGGGGCCACGTAGTTGCTGGGGATGTAGCCCGCGGCGCCCGAGCTCAGCGACCTGGCCTCCCACCAGTCCCCCTCGCTGGGGAGAGCAGCGGGACGTGAGCGGGACGGACACACGGACGGACCCGCGGGCGGACAGACCCCCCTGCCAGGCGCCGGCACCCCCGGGGATGCGCTGAGCCCAGCCAGCTCGTGACACGCATGGCTCCCAGGCAGGCCGCACGGGCACTGGGGCTGGGGGCCCAGCCTGGGGACCCCAAGCGGGTCCCAGGGGGGTCTCTGTGGGGCTCACGTGTTGTTGATGATGTGGAACTTCTCCCCTTTCTCAAAAGTGAGGTCGTCCTCCGTCCTGGCCTCGTAGGCGTAGAGCGCCACGAAGAGCGTCACGCCGGCACCTGCGGGCAGCGCGGTGAGCAGGGGGTCCGCGCGTGCCCCCCTCCCGGCAAAGCAGCCCCGCTGACCTGTGATGCTGCTGCCACGCGCCTGCAGCGTGCCCGACGGGTAGAGGCCCGACACGGCGGGGACGGGCGCCGCGGGCACCGGCGCCCCGTGGAAGTTGTTGAAGTCGGGGATGCAGGTGAAGGTGTCCGCGGGCGGCGGCAGGGCGGGCTCGGGCGCCGCCGGCGGGGCATGGCCCTTGGCCCGGCCCTTCTCCTTGCAGTGCACGCAGCCCATGGCGGGCAGCACCTGCAGGAGCGTGCTGGCTGCAGGAGCGTGCGGGAGCGCGCCCGAGCACGTGGGAGCATGCAGGAGTGTGCCGGCTGCAGGAGCGTGCGGGAGCGCGCCGGCTGTGCAAGCCTGCTGCAGCGTGCAGGAGCGAGCGCACTGCAGGAGCATGCGGGAACGTGCCAGAGCATGCAGGAGTGCTCCGGAGTGTGCGGGAGCGTGGGAGCTGTGGGAGCGTGCCGGAGTGTGCAGGAGTGTGCAGGAGCGTGCTGGAGCATGCACGAGCGTGCTGGCTGCGGGAGCGTGCTGGAGTGTGTGGGAATATGCTGGAGCTTGTGGGAACATGCAGGAGTGTGCAGGAGTGCAGCAGCTGCAGGAGCCGGCGGCAGCGTGCCGGAGCCCACGGGAGCTCACCGGAGCACACGCTGCGCACGCCGGTCACCAGCCCCGGCCCCACTCACTGCGACAGCTCCTCAGGTCACTTCAGCGGCTCCATGTCACCGCAGTGAGGAGGACACCCCTCTGCACACGCAAGGGAGAGGACATGAGCCGCCCGGCTCAGAAATACCCTGCAAACACCTCGGTTTGGGGCTGAAACACCCCAGCTGGGGGCTGAAGTGCCTCGATTTGGGGTGGAAACATCGGTTTCAGGTGGAAAGGCCCCTGTTTCAGGTCTGGAAAGCCCTTGCCATGCCCGGAGGCTCCCGAGTGGCCCTGGAGCGCTGCATCCCATCGGAGCAGCGGGTCTCCGTGTCCCTCAGCCTCCTTTCGGGAGATCCAGCCACAACCCGCTGCACTCCGGGAAGCGGAAGGGACAGAGCTGCAGGTCACCCCGGGGAATTTGGGGCTGAAAAGTGATGAAATCGGGGCCAAACCGCGGGGCTGGGGCCCGCGAGGCCCCCCCGGCAGCCCGGGGCTTTCTCAACAGGCGGTGTGGCAAGGCCGCTCCGCGCGGGGACTTTTTCTTTCTATTTCTTTTGCTGATGGTTAAGAAACGTTTCGGCTGACTGAGGTCCCTGCACGTCCCCAGCCCCAGCTCTTCCGGCTGCAGAACAGCTTCCAAACTTCCCATTTCCCCGGAATTCTCTAGCTCGCCCGTGCCGAGCGCGCTGGAGGCCTCGCGTGCTGAGACCTCCCCAGCTCATCACCCATCACGCATGGTGGGGACCACATGAGGTGGCATTTGTCCCCCACAGGCTTCTCCATGCCGGGGGGAGCGTTGGCAACACGGGAGCCGCAGGGGGGACGTGCAGGAAGCTGCGGGCAGCAGGAGGAGAAGTGGCCAGGAGCCAGGAGGAAGAGGAGGAGGGGAGGAAGGTGCCAAGGGGAACCACGGGGCTGGCAGCATCCCAGGCCCTCGGACGGAGACAACAAGGCGGGAAGCGCAGCGGGACGGGGGTCATGCCGGTGGGACAGGGGTCACGTCCCTGTCCCCAGCCCTGTGCGGCCCCAGGGCCCCCCTTTTTCCCGCTGCTGCTCCGAGGGAGCAGGAGCAGCCGCCCTCCTGCTGCGGACCTGGCTCCATCCCTGCGGAGCCGCCGCTCCCGGGGGGAACAGGGACACAGGACAGCTGCAGGGAGGAGGAGCTGCCTCGTGGGACACATGTCCCCAGGCTGTGTCCCCATCCTGGCACGGGGACTCTCTCCTTTCCCATGTGGTGCCCAATGCACCGGGCTGCTCCGGGCCCTCCGTAGCCGGCCCGGGAGGAGGGCGCAGGGTTACGGGATGGCAGCATCCACGCGGTGACCGCGGGGCACCTGCTCTTTGCCCCATATAAACGTGCCAGCGCCAAGAGCGGCGTCGCTCCGTGCAAGCCCTGCGCACAAGCCGGGTGCTGACCCCGCCAGCCGCCCGGCGGTGCCACCTGCCCCGCGATGGCCACAGCCCCGCGGCCCCGGCGGCGGCGCCCGGCAGAGCAGGATTTCCGTTGGAAGAGCAGCAATTGCCGGATCCGAGGGGCTCGCAGGGGAGGAGGAAGCGGAGCGGCCGCCGAGCGCGGCCCCGAGTACAATGTCCCGCGCGGAGCAGGGTGGGGAGGGAATTGTAAAGCACAGGAAGGCGCCAGTTCCTGTTCCCCTGCAAGGCGCAGCCAGCGCTGGGGACCGGCCCCGGGGGCAGCGCCCTGGGGTCCCCCCCTGCTGCCACCCTCGAGGATGAGCTGGGCCCCCCTCTTGCAGAGGAGGCGGTGGAGGGGATGGTCCCGCTTTGGGGGGTGGGCACCTGCAGGGTGGCAGGTGGCCCTGTGTTTGGGGGTGCAGCACTGTCCCCGCGGTGCCCGTGTCCGCAGATAGTGTTGGGGGGCGAGGTCGCTCACAGCGAGTGCTGCCACCGTCCCCCCCTGCCCTACCGTGGCCCTGGCACCTTTCTGAGCCCCCCTACCCCCCAGCTCACTGGCCCTGATGGGGGGCAGGAAGACGACGGGGGTCTCCCATCCCCTCCAACCCTATAGCAGAGCCTCTGTCCCCTACACCCCTCCACATGCAGCACCACCCCCCTCCAAAGCAGGGGACAAGCAGAGCCCCCCCAACCATGCACCCATTGCCCCACAGCGGCCACCCCATTACCGTGAGCTCAGCCCCTCGCACGGGCCCCGCGGCGCCCGCCTGGGGGCTCGGCTGGCCCGTGGGCGCGCGGGCGAGCGCGGGCGAGTGTCCCGGTGCCGTCAGGCGCTCTGGCCGCCGAGCGAGCGGCGCTTCCCCTCCCCTGGCCCCCCCCTTCCTCCCCGCGCGCTCCGGACGCGGAGGCTGCGAGTGGCCGCAGAGGCTGCGAGAGGCCGCGGAGGCTGCGAGGGGCAGGGGCGCCCAGTGCTGCGGCCGCCCCCGCGCCCACGACCCACCCGGCAAAGCCCCCTCGGGGCAGACCCGGCACCCAGCCTTGGCACCCGTGGGGGTCCCGTCCCGGGGGTCACTCGTCGGCAGGATCCCCTAGGCGAAGAGGGAGCCTTGGTGGGGGTCAGGGCAAGAGGGGAGCCCCCGTGGAGGGGCAGCCTGGCCGTTTCTCGGGAGGCACCAAGGTGGGAAACCCGCCTGGCAGCCTCCTTTGCGGGGGGGTGGCACAGGGAGCAGCACGGGGGTCCCGCGCGGCGGGGCCGGGCCACGGGGATGGGCTGCGGGGAGGAAGCGGGAGCTGCCGCGAGCACCGGCCGCCGCCGGGCCCGCTCGCTCCCCGGCCCGCGGCCGCTGCGGCTGCGCCCGGCTCGGGCCAGCGCTCGCCGGACACCGGGGATATTTTTAAGCGCAGCGGCTGCTTCCGGAGCGGGGCCGTGCGGCCGGCGAGCGGGCTCCGTGCTGGGGTTTCGCGAGGCTGCTGCGCTCCAGCCTTCGTCCCCGCCGCTCCCCTCCTCGTCCTCGTTCCCACCGGCGCTTCGCCGCGCGACCGCGGGGCTTCCTGCTGGTGCACGGAGCTGTCGTGGGTGCCTCCGTGCCCCGAGACCCCCGGTGGGGACAGTGGGGGGTGGCCCTGGGGGTCGTGGGGCACAGATGAGGGCTCCTCCCCAAAACAGCCCCCGGCCACCTGCGGCCACGGCCCCCTGCCCGCCCGGGGCTCGGACCGTCCTCAGCCTGGCCCCGGGGGTTCGGGTTGGCTCCAGCCCCGGGAAGGGGCGGGGGGCGGAATTCCCTGCCCCCGGGATCAGACGCAGGGAGAGGAGGGCTGTGCAGTGCTAGGGTGCTGCATGGACCCCCCTCCGTGTCCCCCCCCGGGCCGCTTGTGCTCCCCGGCGCCTGCTTTGCTGCAGCCCCGCGCAGGGACCCCGCGCAGCACCCCGGGGTGCCCCGTCCCGCCCCGCCGGGCACCACCTGCTGCCGGTTCCTTCCCCTCCTCCGGGGAGGGCCCGGCCTCTGCATTGGCTCTGCCGGGTGTCTCCGCCGCCGGCCGCGCTTAAAGGCGAGCGCGCGGCCGCGCGGGCTGCTGTGATGAGCATGGGCGTCCTCAGCTGGCTGGCAGCCTGTGTGCTGTGCGCGGCCGTCCGCGGTGAGTGCGGCCCCCCCCCCCGCGGCACGGAGCCCCCCCCCACCACGGTTTGGCTGCGCTGCCCTCCCCGTGGAGCGCCCCGGACTGGGGATGAGGAGGGAATGGGTCCCCAGGCCGGCCTGCGTCCCTCTATGTCCCCTGGGTGGCAGATGGGGGGCCTGGTTCTGTGCCCCGGAGGACAAGAGTGGGGGGCGGTGGGGGGGAGGAAAGGGGGTGCAGTGGAGGCTCAGGGCAGCAAGTCTGACCTTCTTGCACTCTTGATGCTTCCCTGTTTGCAGCCTCTCTTGGGGGGCAGGGGAAGGGGGTGGCTGCGGAGGGGCCTGTGCCCTGGTGGGACCCCCCCTTCCTGAGTGGCTGCAATGGGGCTGCAGGGTGAAGCTCCTGTGCACCCCGGGTGCTGTCGGGGGTGCCCAAGCTCCAGCGCCACGGGGGTCCCAGACACCTGGGTGGCTGCTGGTGGCCCCCCAGGTCTGAGGAGCAGCCGGGCCCCTGGATCCCGGCTCCCGGGAGGAGGAGGAGGACGGAGCGGGCCCCGCGCTCCCGCACAGGGTGTGTTGGCGGCGCCTTGCGCAAGGCACGCTGCCGCCGGCGCTCCCGGGGCAGGTCCTGCCGGTCCCCCCGAAACCGCGGCCCGCTCCCCGGAGACACCGGCGAGGGATGTGCCGCCCACCTCGGGCAGCGCTGCTCGGGCATCTCGAACGGAGCCGATTCTGGTGCCAGCCGCGGGGGCGGCGCGGCCGGGCACGAGGGGACGCAGGGAACAGGCGCTTCCACTCCAACAGCATGAGAGCTCCCTGTCCCTCTGCCTCTTCCAACTGGATCCATCCCTGCTTTTCTCTGCCCTCCAGGAGAGGACTGCGAGCCCTCCCGCTCAACCCCTCAGTTTGGCTCCATGTACCATGTCAAAGGTAGCGGTCCCGGTGCCGGGACCGGCCGCCCAGCACGGCTGGGACCCCGCGGCCCCGCTGGCGGGCGATGATCCCGGCAGGGCCGGCCGTCCCCACGCGGGGACGGTGACCGCCCGGTGCCCGCAGGAGTCATCAACCTGCCCTACGCCGAGATCGAGGAGCCCTTCGAGGCCTGGTACAACCTGACGGGAAACAAGAGCCGCATCCAGTACTATGGGGGTGAGCAGGTGGCGGGGACGCTTGGGGACACCCTGTGGGCCCCCAATGGGGTCCCGAGGGCCGCGAGGGGACGCGGTGCCTCAGTTTCCCCATGGGGCTGGTGCAGGGCAGGTCATCACCTACCAGCTGGGCTCCGTGAAGCCCTATGGGATGCGCTACAAGATCACGCCGGAGACCACGGAGAAGGAGGTGAACACGAGGAGGTGCTTCCAGCTGCCCGGCTCCAAGGAGGACGTGGTCGAGGCTCAGAGCGTCCTGCCCAGCCTGGATGGCTTCAAGGTGGGCCTGGCCCTCGGTGCGCTCCCCGGGACAGAGCTGCCCCTTTCCTGGTGCCAAAACAGCCCAGCGGCGGGGACGTGCGCGATGGCACCAGGGAGCAGCGCGTGAGGCCGTGGTGTCACCCCGCAGTTCGTGCGGGAGGAGTATCACCGGGGCCGCTACTGTGCCGTGTGGCAGAACGTGACGCGCTGGGCGCAGAAGAAGAACGTGTACACGCTGTGGGTGACCAACGCGAGCTGCGGCGTCGCGCCCGTGCACTACGAGATGCGCGGCTACAACAGCCTGCTGGGCTCCCACTACGACAAGTACGAGATCTCCTACGGGCACTTCGACAGGAGCTTCCCCGCCAGCGTCTTCCGCCTGCCGGATGGTGAGTGACCGGAGCGTGCTGCACCTCCATTCTGGATGCAGGATCTCCCTCGAGCAGAGGTTCCTCCTGGACCTCCATCCTGGATGCAGGATCCCCCCAAGCAGAGGGTTGGTCCTGGACCTCCATCCTGGATATAGCCCCCTGAGCACAGGGTTGGATCCAACTTGTGCTGTGAAAGCGGCCAGCCTGGTGCATCCCCTTCCCCATAACCTGCTGCCTGCACATTCCTTTTTGCATCCACAGGGGATGGAGCGGCACCCATGGGTGCTGTGGCTCAGGCGGGGGGTGTTCAGCTGCGCCCTGTGCCCCCATGCAGGTGTGCAGTGTGAAGAGTGGCCCGCGGGCGGCCCCGAGCACCGCATCCTGGCCAACCCCATGCAGGAGTTTGTGGGGAGGCCGGGCGCCGCCGAGCACGTCCACCACCGCCTCTTCCACCACTACACGGAGCGCTTTGGGAAGAGCTACGGCAGCGAGGAGGAGCAGGAGCACCGCAAGCGCGCCTTCGTGCACAACATGCGGTACGGGATGGAGCGCGCCCCGCGGCACGGGGTGCCCGGAGCGCCCCGGGAAGCTCCCGTTGCGCCCGGGGCGGGATCCAAGAGCTCCCGCGTTGCGCGCGGCGGCGGCGGGGGGGTCCCGAGGGCTGCGGCGGGAGCCTCCGCGCGCTCCCCGCGGCAGGTTCGTGCACTCCCGGAACCGCGCGGCGCTCTCCTACACGCTGGCGCTCAACCACCTGGCCGACCGCACGGGCGCGGAGCTGGCGCTGCTGCGGGGCCGGCGCCGGGGCCGCGCGCCCAACGGCGGGGAGCCCTTCCCGGCCGCGCGCTACGCCGGCCTCATCCTGCCCGAGAGCCTCGACTGGCGCATGTATGGTGTGTGGGGCTGGCATGCGGGCTGCGGGCATGGAGAGGGGCTCCTGTCCTTGTCACTCCGTGCACAGGCTGTCTCTGCTCTCCCATGCCCTGTGCGGAACAGGGATCCTGTTCCTGTGGTTCCTGAACCACAGGAACCTGTGGGTTCCGCTCATGGAGCAAGGGGCGCTTGGCCCTTGCTCAGCCGGATGCCAGTCCACATCTGGACTCGCCCCCGGAGCAGGCAGAGCCCAGGGCAGGGGCCGGCGCCCCAGGTCACCGCGACCGGCAGCCCCGAGCGAGCAGCCAGGCCCGGTTCACGGGGCGCTCGGGTACCCGCGCATCCGCCCTGCCTTCGCTTCCCCTTTAGCTGCTCTTGCCCCGTGTTCCCTGCAGGCGCCGTGACGCCCGTGAAGGACCAGGCCGTGTGCGGGTCCTGCTGGAGCTTCGCCACCACGGGCGCCATGGAGGGTGCCCTCTTCCTCAAGGTGCGCGGGGGCTGCCGCGCGGGGCGCCGCGGCGGGAGGCCCCCGTCCCGCTGCCCGCGGCGTGGCCCTGTCCCCGCAGACCGGCGTGCTGACCCCGCTGTCCCAGCAAGTGCTCATCGACTGCTCCTGGGGCTTCGGCAACTTCGCGTGCGACGGCGGCGAGGAGTGGCGCGCCTACGAGTGGATCAAGAAGCACGGCGGCATCGCCAGCACCGAGTCCTACGGCAGCTACAAGGGGCAGGTGAGGGCGGCGGTGACGGACGCGCGTGCGGAGCCGCTAACGGGCTCCGGGGAAGCTCCCTGCTCTTGCACAGCCAGTGCCAAGCCTGGCCCGGGGCTGAGCCGGGCGCTTTTGTCACCGCCCGCCCTGGTTTCCCCTCTTGCGAAAGCTCCTGCACCCGTGGGTGCTGCTGCTGCAGCCTCTGAGCCCTCCTCCCCTAGGGCAGGGGAAGGGAGTGGGGCTACCTCGATGGGAGATGTGGCTACCGGAGCCAGGGCTGGGAATTTGGGTGCAGAACAGCCTCCCACGGGCCGTCTGTGGCAGCACCGTGTCCGTGTCCCCAGCATGTCCCGGTGAGGCTGGCAGGGCTGCAGCCGGGCTGCTGACGTGGCCCTGTCCCCATTCAGTCCCTCCTCATCCTCCCTGCGCGTGCGGGTGACGTGGGTACTGGGGGAGCCCAGTGACACGAGCTCCCCCCCGCCACCGCAGAACGGCCTGTGCCACTACAACCAGTCTGAGATGCTGGGCAAGATCACGGGCTACGTGAACGTCACCTCGGGCAACGTGACGGCCGTCAAGACGGCGCTCTACAAGCACGGCCCCGTGGCCATCAGCATCGACGCCTCGCGCAAGTCCTTCGCCTTCTACTCCAACGGCGTCTACTACGAGCCCAAGTGCGGTGAGTGGGGCGCGACGGGGTGACCCCGCTCTCTGCGGGCCACCGTGGCCCCCGTGACCGCTGTCCCCTCTCCAGCGAACACGACGGGCGCGCTGGACCACGCCGTGCTGGCCGTGGGCTACGGGGTGCTCCAGGGAGAGACCTACTGGCTCGTCAAGAACTCCTGGTCCACGTACTGGGGCAACGACGGCTACATCCTCATGGCCATGAGGGACAACAACTGCGGCGTGGCCACCGAGGCCACCTACCCCGTCCTGGCCTGAGGGGGGGGGGTTGAAGCCTTTGGGGGTGCAGCACCGCGAGGGAGGCTGTTTTGGGGGGAGTGAGGGCGGATGCGGGGCTAGACCCCCTCTGTGGTCCCCGAGGATCCTGCTGCTGCTGCGGGGACAGGGGTGACAGGGACTTGCCCTGGACTGGCCAATAAAAACTCAGGAAAACTCCCATCTTGCTGCCCAGTAGGGTGGGGAGGAAGGGGGCAAACGGGGGCAGGAGGAGCCCTCTGGTTCTAGGGGGCAGCTGAAGCCCCCCAGCTCTGCCCTCCTGCCCCCTCTGTGTCCCCCAGCCCCTTCTCTCAGCCCGGGGGCACCAGGGGGTGGCAGGGAGGGGACAGATGCCTCTGTCAACAGGCTATGGGGCAGGGGAGGCTTCTCCGGCTCCGGAGCACAAACAACCCCCCATCCCGGTGGGAATTGTGCTGAGGAGGGAAATTCCTGGCGCGCTGAGGCCAGTGTCCAACCTCTGCCCCGCTGCCCGGCCCCGTGTTGTGGCTACGGGAGGGGACGTCACCTGCGGGGCTGCAGTGCATGAGCCAGGTCCCCCCTTGTCCCCAGTGCCCCACGGGACCCCTTGGTGCTGCCCCCCGGGGCTGGGGGACCCTGCGAGACGCCGTGGGGCAGCACTTGGAGCAGCCGGTGCTCCCCGGGGTGCGGGCTCTGCCCGGCTGGTGCCAGCGGCGCCTGCTCCTTATCGGCTTGTTTGGGGGCCCGGGGCGGCGCGCTCGGAGCTCGGCCTTGGGCTGCGCACAGCTGGACGTGGAGCAAGTGGGCTGGGTGAAGGCCGGGGTGGCCCTGCCCCTGGGGGTGCCCGCGGGTCCCAGCGCCTCAGCCGCCTCCTTCCCCCTCTGCAATTAGAGACCCCCTAAGTGCAGCCCCCCGCTAGCGGCCTGCGGACGCGGGGATGCAACGAGCATCGTCTCCTGCGGCTGTGCGGGATGTCCCTGAGGATGCGGGGATGCAACGGGCATCGTCTCCTGCGGCTGTGCGGGATGTCCCTGAGGATGCGGGGATGCAACGGGCACCGTGTCCCGTGGCTGTGCGGGATGTCCCTGCGGATGCGGGGATGCAACGGGCGCCGTGCCCTGCGGCTGTGCGGGATGTCCCTGAGGATGTGGGGATGCAACGGGCACCATGTCCCGCTGCAGCCATGCGGGACATCCCCGGGGATGGGATGCAACAGGCACGGTGTCCTGCGGCTCTGCCGGACGTCCCTAGGGACAGGCAGCACCCCGAGGGCTCCTCCTTTTCCCCTGGGTGCAGGCGCCTTCCTGGGGTGCTGGGGCTCTCGCTGGCTCCTCCTGACCCTGTGCTGCTGCCAGTGCTGCCCGTGCACCTCGTGTGCTGCTGCCAGCACCCCAGCACCTATGAGCAGGAGAGCAGGGGCACCCCAGCACCCATTGCCAGCACAGCAGGGACACCCCAATGCGCAACACGCATCACCAGGAGAGCAGGGACACCCCAACACCCATTGCTAGGACAGTAGGGACAGCCCAACACCCGTCACCAGCCCAAGAGGTGCCCCATGGGACTGGTTACTGCCCTGCCACCCCTGCCTGCCGGCAAACACGTAGCATGGGTGCTGGTGTGGGAGAAGCACCCATGGGTGCCCACGGAGGAGGGAAAGGGGGTGGGGGCATGAGGTGACACAAACCACGCGTGCCCCTTGCTCCAGTGCCAGCCCATGGGGAGGGCCAGGCTGTCTGCCTGCCCTGCAGCCCTATTTAAGGCACCCTTGGGTGCGGAGCAGCAGTGGGGGCTGCTGCAGGATGGAGGTGCTGGGGAGGCTGCTGGTGCTGGGAGCTGCTCTGCTGCTGGGTGGGCACTATGGCATGGGGCATGCTTGCATGCATGCATGCTCATTTGCATGCATGGGTGCATGCTTGCATGCACGTTTGCTGTGCCCCCCGCCATGGCATCCTGCCCCCGTGGCGCTGGTTGCTGCTGGGTCCTTGTCCCTGGGGGGGAGAGCTGGTGGCTGAGGGGTGCTCCGGCAGGGCCCAGGCTGGCCCGGCACCCTGGGGTGCACGTGGCTGCCCCTTGAGGTTTGGGGCTGGGGGCACCTCTGGCTGCAGGCAATGGGGATGCCCGGGGCAGGTTGTGGAGAAGAGCTCAGGTGGAGGCCACTCCTCGTGGTGCCACCAGTGTGGGTGTCCCCGGCTCTGGATGTGTCCCTAGGAGCCGGTTCCTGGCCGGCAGCGAGCCGGGAACCTCCGCTGCTCCCAGCACCGCACGGAGCCCGCGGTGCAAAGCGGGTCTGTCCTTCCAGGAACAGAGGGAAAAGCTCCTCCGGAGCCACCCACGTTCGGGGACATCTATCACGTCACAGGTACCCCTGGGGGACGGGACGGGGCACGGTGGCAGCGCTGGGTGGGCAGCGCTGCCCGCTGCAGCATGGGGACAGTTGGGGGGCAGCTGCGTGTCCCCTCTGCCTGGGAGGGGACAGCTGGGGTCCCCAGCTGCGTGCCAGGCAGCGGGTGGCCGCATCCCTCGGGAAGCGCCCTGTCCTGTCCGGGCGCCGCTGTGGGGCTGAGCCCCCCGTGCCCGCAGGGATCATCAGCCTGCCCTACGCCGAGATCAAGGAGCCCTTCGAGGCCTGGTACAACCTCAGTGGGGGCGAGAGCCGCATCCAGTACTACGGCGGTAGGTGCCGGACGGGGCCACCCCCTCTCTGAGCTCCAGCAAGGCGCTGGTGACCCCTGGGGCTCTCCCACTGGGAGGGGGTGGCCATGGGACCCCCTTGGTGGCACGGGGCGGTGGTGACGACCCGCAGCCCGTCCCGCTGCGCAGGCCAAGTGGTCACCTACCAGCTGGGCTCCGTGGAGCCCTTCGGCGCCAGCTTCAAGGTGACGCCCGAGACCACCGAGACGGAGGTGAACGTGCGCAAGTGCTTCCGCATCAACGGCACCGCCGGGGACCTCGTGGCCCCGCAGAGCGTGTTCCCCAGCCTGGAGCACTTCGAGGTGAGCGGCAGCGCGGAGCGGCGCGGGCGGCCGGGGCACGGACGCGGTGCCACCTCCTGCCCGCCCGCGCCGTGCCCGCAGCTCGTGCGGGAGGAGCGCTTCCGCGGGCAGCGCTGCGCCGTGTGGCAGAACGTGTCCTACTGGGGCCGCAAGAAGAACGTGTACACGCTGCGCGTGGCCGGCTCGGCGCGCGCCGCCGTGCCGCTGCACTACGAGATGCGCGGCTACAACAGCCTGCTGGGCTCCCACTACGACAAGTACGAGATCTCCTACGGGCACTTCGACAGGAGCTTCCCCGCCAGCGTCTTCCGCCTGCCGGATGGTGAGTGACCGGAGCGTGCTGCACCTCCATTCTGGATGCAGGATCTCCCTCGAGCAGAGGTTCCTCCTGGACCTCCATCCTGGATGCAGGATCCCCCCAAGCAGAGGGTTGGTCCTGGACCTCCATCCTGGATATAGCCCCCTGAGCACAGGGTTGGATCCAACTTGTGCTGTGAAAGCGGCCAGCCTGGTGCATCCCCTTCCCCATAACCTGCTGCCTGCACATTCCTTTTTGCATCCACAGGGGATGGAGCGGCACCCATGGGTGCTGTGGCTCAGGCGGGGGGTGTTCAGCTGCGCCCTGTGCCCCCATGCAGGTGTGCAGTGTGAAGAGTGGCCCGCGGGCGGCCCCGAGCACCGCATCCTGGCCAACCCCATGCAGGAGTTTGTGGGGAGGCCGGGCGCCGCCGAGCACGTCCACCACCGCCTCTTCCACCACTACACGGAGCGCTTTGGGAAGAGCTACGGCAGCGAGGAGGAGCAGGAGCACCGCAAGCGCGCCTTCGTGCACAACATGCGGTACGGGATGGAGCGCGCCCCGCGGCACGGGGTGCCCGGAGCGCCCCGGGAAGCTCCCGTTGCGCCCGGGGCGGGATCCAAGAGCTCCCGCGTTGCGCGCGGCGGCGGCGGGGGGGTCCCGAGGGCTGCGGCGGGAGCCTCCGCGCGCTCCCCGCGGCAGGTTCGTGCACTCCCGGAACCGCGCGGCGCTCTCCTACACGCTGGCGCTCAACCACCTGGCCGACCGCACGGGCGCGGAGCTGGCGCTGCTGCGGGGCCGGCGCCGGGGCCGCGCGCCCAACGGCGGGGAGCCCTTCCCGGCCGCGCGCTACGCCGGCCTCATCCTGCCCGAGAGCCTCGACTGGCGCATGTATGGTGTGTGGGGCTGGCATGCGGGCTGCGGGCATGGAGAGGGGCTCCTGTCCTTGTCACTCCGTGCACAGGCTGTCTCTGCTCTCCCATGCCCTGTGCGGAACAGGGATCCTGTTCCTGTGGTTCCTGAACCACAGGAACCTGTGGGTTCCGCTCATGGAGCAAGGGGCGCTTGGCCCTTGCTCAGCCGGATGCCAGTCCACATCTGGACTCGCCCCCGGAGCAGGCAGAGCCCAGGGCAGGGGCCGGCGCCCCAGGTCACCGCGACCGGCAGCCCCGAGCGAGCAGCCAGGCCCGGTTCACGGGGCGCTCGGGTACCCGCGCATCCGCCCTGCCTTCGCTTCCCCTTTAGCTGCTCTTGCCCCGTGTTCCCTGCAGGCGCCGTGACGCCCGTGAAGGACCAGGCCGTGTGCGGGTCCTGCTGGAGCTTCGCCACCACGGGCGCCATGGAGGGTGCCCTCTTCCTCAAGGTGCGCGGGGGCTGCCGCGCGGGGCGCCGCGGCGGGAGGCCCCCGTCCCGCTGCCCGCGGCGTGGCCCTGTCCCCGCAGACCGGCGTGCTGACCCCGCTGTCCCAGCAAGTGCTCATCGACTGCTCCTGGGGCTTCGGCAACCAGGCGTGCGACGGCGGCGAGGAGTGGCGCGCCTATGAGTGGATCAAGAAGCACGGCGGCATCGCCAGCACCGAGTCCTACGGGCCCTACCTGGGGCAGGTGAGGCCGAAGGCTCCGCTGGCGCCGCGGCTCGGGTGCTGTCCTGCCTTTGCACTACCCTGCGGTCCCCCGAGCAGAGGGCTGGTAAAGCTGCTGTCACCAACAGCGCGTGGATGGCGGCTCCCGCTCAGCCTAGGGATGCCCGAGCGGAGCCGCGCGCTGCCTCCTCCTCCTCCCCGGGAGGAGGGCTGTGCCAGGCGCCCGGGTCCATCCCAGCCCCTTTCCCTGCAGAACGGCTACTGCCACTACAACCAGTCGGAGCTGGTGGCCCCGGTGGCCTCCTACGTGAACGTGGAGCCGGGCGACGCGGCCGCCCTCAAGGCCGCGCTGCTCAAGCACGGCCCCGTGGCCGTCAACATCGACGCCTCGCACAAGTCCTTCGCCTTCTACGCCAGCGGCGTCTACGAGGAGCCCCGGTGCGGTGAGTGCCGCCGCTGGCCTGGAACGCACACGGGCGCCCGCTACGGCGGGGACCCCGAGTCCTCCGGGTCGGCCGGAGGATCCATGTCCCTGGTGGCACCCGCTTTCCAGGCTGCGGGATGTCCCGGGGGGATCCCGTGCATGGGGACAGAGATGCCCCAGTGCTGCTGCCACCGATGCAGCTGGGCACGGGCTCTGGCTCCAAGGGCATGGATGAGACCCGCTCCGCTCTGCTCCCGCTCTCCCTCGGCAGGCAACGAGACGGCGCAGCTGGACCACGCCGTGCTGGCCGTGGGCTACGGCGAGCTGCACGGCAAGGACTACTGGCTCATCAAGAACTCCTGGTCCACATACTGGGGCAACGACGGCTACATCCTCATGGCCATGAAGGACAACAACTGCGGCGTGGCCACGGCCGCCTCCTTCCCCATCCTGGCCTGAGCGGCGCAGCCCCCTGCTCGAGCCCAGGATGGGGTGCTGGGGCGGGGGGCACCCTGGGGTGCCTCTTGGACCCTGCCGGCAATAAACGCCCAGAGCAATCGCCCAGAGCGGTCTCTCGTGGCGGGTCTGCAGCCCCCGGGATGGCTGGTGCTGGGGGGCAGGTGTGAGTTGGGGGGGCAGGTTGGGGGGCTGTGTGAGCAATGCAGAGGTGCAGGATTCGGGTGCTGCTCTGGCTTCGAGGCAGGCGGCTCGTCCGGGCAGGAGGCCGAGCAGCGCGAGGGGTGCCGCCTCCCGGCTCGCTGCAGGCAGAGCCCACGGCGGGCACCGCTCCGAGGGGCCTGCAGCCTTCCCGCCCCGCTCCGTGGGATTTGCTGCCCCCGGGGCCGTCCTCGGCAGCCAGAGCTTTACATCCCAGTGTGCAAAACCCAAGGGCTCCCCGCGGCTCCGCTCGGGCTCTGCGGCGCGATGGAGGCGCGAGGTGCCGGGGGCTCCGGCGGAGGCAGAGCCCAAAGGGAAGTTTGGCTTCGTCAGCCCCCCATCTCCTCCCGCTCCGGCTCGGTCCCACCTGCGCGGATGGAGCCGCTCCGGGTGCTCCCACCTGGAAGCCGTTGGCCTCGCCAGGCCCTCCCGCCCCGACAGCAGCGGGACAGCCCCAGAGGGGAGCTACAAGAGGGGCGAGCTGGGGCCAGGCCCCCGGCATTAGTGGGTAATGAGGAAGGGCTAACGAGGAAGGGCTCCTAGGGAGCTGCCTCCCAGATGAGCTGAGCCTGGGCTTGGTGTTTTCGGGGTAGCTCAGTCCTCCTGGGTGTGTGTGTGCAGGGCACCCGGAGCGGCATGGATGGATGGATGGATGTGGTCTCTGTGTCACGGAGCTGCGGGCTGGTTGCAGAGCTGGGTGTCTGTGCAGGCGGGCGGAGGGTGCTCAGTGCTGCACGAAGCCTGCACGGCGGGCGCTGGGGAGCTCTCCCGCCGGGAAGCAGCCCCAGGGCACCCCGGAGCAGTGCCGGATCCGCGGGAGCCTCATCCCGCTGGGGGTTGGAGCTGTCCCGCTCGAGCCGGGGCCGCTGCCGGCAGCGACGGGTTTGCCGCCGTCCCCGGAGGCTGTGCCGGAGCGCGTGGGAAGCAGATGCGGGAGGCAAGGAGCAGACAAAAGAGCTGGAGCCGCAGCCCTACCCAGCCGCTCCGGGGCTGCATCCCTGGCTCCGGGGGTGTCGGAGGCTGGCGCGGGCCCTGGGAATGTTAGTGCCCTTCACGCCCGTGCTGGGGCCGGGGAAGCTTGGGAACGGTTGAGGAGAGAGCTGGAAACGCCTCTCCGGGGCTGTGGGCAAGCCAGGCGCGTTCAGCTCGTGCCCCTGTGCTAGGGCTGCTCCCCGTTAATTAGCGCTTGCCTGGCTGAGGCTTTTGGCTGGGAAAACTCTCCATGTAAGGCACCGGGAGCAGCCGGAGCACGGAGCGTGCTTGCGCGCGCGTCGCCGAGCGAGCGGGGTGTCCTTGAGGACGCGGAGCGCGGTGGCATCGGCTGGGCGGGCGCCGCACGGCCTCCCCGCTGGCAGCGCCAGCCCCGCTGCGGGGCGGCAGCTCCCAATTACCGGCCTGCTTCTCCCGCAGCCAACAAAACCCGCTTGCCCTTGCAGCGAGCCGGGACTCTGAGGCTCCTCTTCGCTGTGTGAGTTTGCTACTGAGCGCCCAGGGCAGAGGTTTGCACCCTCCCTAGCCTAAAACTTTGCGTTTGTGGTGATGGTGGCAGGCTCGAGTGTAACTAGGTAGGGACAGCTGGGGTCTTTACAGAAAAGATGGATTGATCCTGCTGGAAAAGAGGGTGAATAAAGGACATAGCTGGGAAGGGGCCCCCGGCCTCCAAGTGAGCTGGAAACACCCGGATCCACCCTGGCTCCCAAACCCCGGCACTGCTCCAGCCGCCCCACATCCCTGCTCTTAAGCCCGAGCTCAGAGGGCTGACGGTACAAATGAAGCCTTCCTTTGGAGGAGGAGCACAGTCCCCTGCAGCCTGACGGGTAGGTAGGAGAGTCCCCAAAATCACCACCTAGGCACTGCAATGTCAACTAGGGCTGCTGCCTTCAGGGCCAGAGAGCTGCAAAATTAACGGGGATCAGAGACCTTAAGCCCCCTTGAGAAGCCCAGCCCAAATAAACCACCTGATGCTCACAAACAGATCCGCTGAAGGCAGCGTTGAGGGGAGATTTATTGAGGGGGGTGGTGGCTTTGGCAGGGGTCCCCTCTTCCAACGGGCTGCCTCAGATGGTGACGGGGGGCTTGGGCAGCCAGCGGGCCTGGCCGGGTCCCTGCCAGGGCACCCTAGGGGTCGATGATGGTCGTGGTCTGGGTGAGCTGCAAGGTCCAGCTGTAGGTGGTGATGATCAGCTTTGCTCTCTTCTTGTTGATCCCCGTTGTGTTGTTATCGAGGGGCTTAAATCCTCGCGCGCGGTTCCTGGAGGCCTTCTTCACGGCTCCCGCCCTCCTCCTCCTCAGCCACGTGGCGGGGCTCAGCCAGGAGAAGGCCTGCTGGCACCTCTCCACCACCTTCTTCTTGGCCTGCAGCGTGACGTAGCTCAGGATGTCCCCCGAGGTCCTCCTCACGCTGAACGCGCAGGACTGCAGGTAGTTCTTGGTGGCCAGCCTCCACTTGCGCGCCCTGTCCTCCGCTCGGTACCGCTCGTGCTCCTCCGCTAGCCTCGCGATCTGCTCCTTGCTCAGCCTCCCCTTCCTGGCGTCCACCACGATGGGGTTGGCGCTGCCCGTGACCTTGTCCAGCGCGAAGACGCTCAGGATGCCGTCGGCGTCCACGTAGAAGGTCACCTCCAGCAAGCTCATGCCGCGCGGCGCGGGCGAGAAGCCCCTCAGCAGGAAGCGGCCGAGGAGGTGGTTTTCTCGGGCGATGCTTCTCTCGCCCTCGTAGGCGCGGATGAGGAGGTCGGGCTGGTGGTCGTGCAGCGTGGTGAAGGTGCGCGTGGCCACGGTGGGGATGGCGGCGTTGCGCCTGACCAGCCCGTGCATCTTGCCCGTGCTCGCTTCCACTCCCATGGACACGGAGGCCACGTCGAGGGCCAGCAGGTTCCTGGCCGCGTCCGAGCCGTCCTCCAGGAGGATGGCGGCCTGCACGGCCGCGCCGCTGGCCACCGCTTCGTCCGCGTTGAGGCACTGGTTGAGCGGGCGGCCGCCGAAGAAGTCCTGCAGCAGCTGCCGGATCCTGGGCATGCGCGTGGCGGCGCCCACCACCACCACGTCGCCCACCTGGCTCGGGCTCAGCCGCGCGTCCCGCAGCACCCTCTCCACCGGCCTCAGCACCCTCTGGAAGAGCTTGGCGCACAGCTGCTCAAACTGGGCCCGCGTGATGTCCGCCTGCAGGTCGATGCCCTTGTAGAGGCAGTCCACGCTGACGGCGGCTCTCTGGCCGGAGGAGAGCGCCCGTTTGGCCGCCTCGCAGGCCGCCCGGAGCCGCCAAACGGCGCGGCGGTCGTGGCTGATGTTCTCGCCGTGCTTCTTCAGGAACTCCTCCATGAAGAAGCTCACCAAGCAGTCGTCGAAGTCGTCGCCTCCCAGGTGGCTGTCCCCGGCTGTGGCTTTCACCTCAACAACGCCCCTGTCGATGGAGAAGACGGAGGCGCTGAGGGAGCCGCCGCCCATGTCGAAGACGAGCACGTTGCGCTCGCGGCCGTCGGGGCGATGGAGGCTGTAGGCCAGGGCTGCCGCCGTCGTCTCGTTGAGGATCCGCAGCACGTTGATGCCGGCAATGAGGCCGGCGTCCCGCGTGGCCTGGCGCTGCGAGTCGTTGAAGTGAGCGGGCACGGTGACGACGGCGTGCGTGACGGCTCGGCCCAGGCGCTCCTCGGCCACCTCCTTGAGGTGCCCCAGGATCATGGCCGCGATCTCCTCGGGGAAGAAGGACTTCTGGGCTCCCTTGTAGGACACGCGGAGCCGCGGGCCGCCCTCGGCCTCGAGCACGAGGCAGGGCCAGCGGCGCGCGTCCCGCGGCGCCTCGGCCGCGGCGCCCAGCAGCCGCTTGGCGCCGAACACCGTGTTGGGCGCGTTGAGGGCCGCCTGGCTCTCGGCCTGGTGGCCCAGCAGCCGGCCCGCCTCGGTGAAGGCCACGCAGCTCGGCGTGCTGCGCAGGCCCTGCCCGTCGCTCAGGATCTCCACGCGGCCGTCCTGGAAGAGCCCCACGCAGCACTTGGTGGTGCCCAGGTCGATGCCGATGGCCGGGCGGCTCAGCGCTGCCATGGCCGCTGCCCCGGCGCGGGGACCCCCGCTCCCCCCTGCCCGGCTCCCCTGCCCCGGCCGGGCCGCTCCCCGGCGCCTCCGGAGCGCCCAGCCCCGCGGGATGTCATAAGAGGCCTGGGAACCTTGGGACGCCGCGGGGCTCCGCGCGGCAGAGCCCGTTCCGAGCCCGAGCGCCGGCGCGGAGCCGCCCGCCGGGCTCTGCAGCCGCGAGCGGCGCTCGGCTCCTCCGAGCCGTTTTGTTTGCTTGCTTTGGGAGCATCCGGAGCCGGAAAGGAGGAGCGCGGCGGGGAGGCTCAAGCTCGCCACACATCCCCAAACTCGGGGCGCGCCGCGCTCGCCAAGGCGGCCCCAAGGAGGGTATTCCCTGGGGACGGCCGGGCTGGCGCTGCGCCCTGCCCCGGGCTCCGTCCCGCACGCCGCGCTTGCCGGCGGAGGCAGCTGGACCGCGGGGCCAGGTGGCCACCGAACGCACTCCCGCCCCAGCGCTGGCGGCCTCTCGGCGCTGGATAAACGAGCTGCGAGAACCGCTCACGGCTCGCGCAAAACAAGGTAATTATTCAGCAAGCAGAGGACGCGAACAGAGCCAGAATATGGAAATATTATCTGTTAGTGATTTACTGAGAGCCACAGGCAGCGCCAGAGAACAGCAGCTGAATCGAGCTGGGTTTGGCAACCCCGGGGCTCCCCAAAGCCCCAGACACGTCGGGTCCCCGGGGCCGGAGCTCCAACTCCAGCAGCGCCCGGGGAGCCGGCGCGGCGGATCCGCCCGCTCCGGAGCCGGGTCGGAACCACGGGGGCAGCAGGCACACAGTGCAGAGCCCTCGACTTCCAGGAGGACGAATCCAGCCACCCAGCGGGCAGGAATCCTCCCTTTGGCTGCAGCGTCCGAGGCTTTCTGGGTTCAAACGGCTGCATCCAGGACAACCAGAACGATCCCGAGCCCTGCACGACGGGGAGCTGGAAGCCGCTTTGCCGCTAGCGAGGCTGCCTTGGAAAATCACCGAGGCAGCGGCTTTCCGCACGGTTCTTATTTCACTTCCCTCAGTAGCAGCTTTACAAACGTTTCTCCTTAGCCAAATGCTTTTCCCTTGGCACCTCTGACGGCTCTGGCAGGTTTGCTGTGCACGTTCTGAAACGAAGCGTTCCTTTTCCTCCGCTCGAGAGCTCCGCGGAGCCCGCGGCTTTGGGGAGCTTTTATTTCACGGCACTAACGGCTCGCGGCGTCCACGTTTTCCAGGTGCGCGGGCAGAGCCGGGAAGGCCGGACGGCTCCAGCCTTCCGCATCCATCCCTTCTCCCTAAGAAACCACCCCTGGAGCGTCGCAGCCCCCGAGCAGCGAGGAGCCCGGCTCTGCCTCCTGCTTTCCCTGCCGTTTCCCCCTCCAAAGGCAGCATCCAGCCCCACGCAACCCATTTCAGGAAATTAAGTGTTTCTCCTCCACACAGCGTGTTTGCCCAGTGCTGATAACCAGTCCCCAAGGTAGCGGAGCAGAATTCCGGATTAATATGCACACCCACGCGGCGGAGCCGGGACGCTCCCGCGGGCCTCCTCAGGAAGCAGCGGGCACTGCAGCCAGCAGCTCCCTCCGGCTTCGCTGGGAATGCGCCGTGACCTGGAGTAAGGAAAGGGGGGGAAAGCAGTTTCCCAAGAAGTCGTGGCGACCCTGGAGACACGAGAGGGGAGCGCAGCTGGGCGGGCAGGGCGGAAAGCAGCTGAGGGAAGTGTCCGGTTTACCTGGTTGGGAAGTGTCCGGTTTACCTGGTTGGGAAGTGGCCGGTTTACCTGGCTGGGAAGTGTCCGGTTTACCTGGCTGGGAAGTGTCCGGTTTACCTGGTTGGGAAGTGGCCGGTTTACCTGGTTGGGCTCTATCTTGGAGCGCGGTGGGAGCTTGTGACCCTCAAACACTTCCAAGCCCCTATTTGTTCCATGGGAAACATAGGACACCTGGAGTCGCCTCATGGAATGGACAATGTTGTGATTGAAGCAAAAGGAGCCAGGAAAGAAAAAATATTGTGTGTTTGGGCTGTTCTGTGCTGGTCCCGACAGGGAGCCAACGTGATCCGCAAAATGTGGGTAAATGCTCCTGGGGTGAGAGCGGCGCTGCCCACGGCCCCCACGCCGCCGCCGGCCGTGCTCGGGCCTGCCGGGTGGGCAGCGGCCGCCGGCAGCCCCAGGCCCACAGGGCCGGCCGGGCTCTTCCCTCGGCTGCAGGCCCGGCCTCGTCTCCCCCTCGCTCTCCCGCGTGGGTTTGCCGGGGCTCACTGCATCGTTATGGTTGGAAAACCCTTCAAGGTGGTTCAGGCCAGGCGTAACAACTCTGTGACGTTCCAGGAGCCGCGTCCCCACGCGCCTCGCCTACACGTTTCTCGAGCACGGCCTGGAACTGCCGCACCGCTTCCCTGGATACCGATTCTGTGTACTTTTCTCTTAACATCCAGCCCAAACCTCCCCAGCACAACCTGAGGCCGTTTCCCCTGGGCCTGTTGCTACTCGTGGTGCAGAAGAGGCCAAACCAACCTTGCTGTCGGGTGGCTGCGGAGCGCAGTGCGGCCCCAGCGCCCTTGCCCGCCCCTGGGGAGGTCCCTGCTGCGGCCCCTGTCCCTGTTCCTGCCCCTTGGGAGCTCCCTGCTGCAGCCCCTGCCCCTGTTCCTGCCCCCCTGCCCCTCGGGAGGTCCCTGCCCCTGTTCCTGCCCCTCGGCTCCTCCTCAGGGCCGCGCTGCCCCCTCCGCCATTTTCCCTCCCCTCAGCACTTCCCGCCCCTCGCCACTTCCGGCTCCCCTCCCGCAAGGCCTTGTGGGCGGCGGCGGGTGGGGGGCGAGGTTGCGTCACCGCGGAGCGCGCAGCGCTCCCCGCGTGACGTCAGCGCTCCCCCCCCCCGCCCGCGACGCCGCTGGGAGGGGGAGAGGAAGGCGGTGCTACCCCGCACGCTGCCTGGAGTGACGTCCAGAGCAGCCAATGAGAGGTGGCTTCCTGAAGAGTGATGCGCGGCGCGGCAAATGGCGCGGCGCGGGTCGGGGTGAAG